>JACAVU010000003.1:65585550-65734171 GCA_014183005.1 Castanea mollissima
ATGTGCTCCTCATGTGACCTTCAACTGTCTTGATCAAATCTTCATCACTTAAAACTAAACCCATTACAATTAAATCTCACAAAATACCAGAAAATAAATTAATGAAATTACAACACTTCTTTTCATAGAATAAAGTTAACATAAAATGCTATGTAAAAAACCATAACTTAACATTCATAATTTGATGATAAATTGTGTTGGGTATTTATCACCTTCACTGCTTCACATATGAGCTCATTACATAGAATCACTTTTATTATGTATCAATTACAAAATATGAATTAAATTATTATTAAAAAAAAATCAAAATTTTGTGATTTTAGATTTTTTTTTTTATAAAGGAAATCGAAGATTGGAAAGCCTAGCCAAACTTGGGATATAAAGTTGTCATTTACTCCCACATCTTCGTCTACACATTCTTGAGAGGTTCTTAACCTAAACACTTATCTCATCCATTCTCAGTGTTGAGAGAAGTTTTGGTGCCTATGTGAAGCATTGGAAGAAGTCATTGAGTGGTAGATGCAATCTAGTGGAATTGTGGAATCCAAATAACTAGTGAAGACAAGACTCCGAGAAATCCGTTGGTAGCAAGAGTTTGGAGGGCTCAAGTATATTGGGTAGATTAGGTTTGGAGGGTCTTTTTGATATTCGTGTACTCTAACTTATTTACTAGAAGATCAATTCCAACTTGGAGGGCCATGAAGAGGTTTTTTTGCTGAGTACTTCAATTTTCTATTCGATAACATATCTTGATGTTATCTTGTGTTTGCATTTCTCTTCTCTTACTCTTTGTACTTTACATTTATCACTTATTATACTTGCTTTTCACTGAGAGTACTGTTCGGGTTTATTGCGCTTGATTTACTCTTGTTCCGCACTTAGATATGTAAAAGTAAAAACAATTAAGTTATAATTTAAAAATTAGGGGTCTAAACAAGTATTAATGTGTTTTACACTAATTGAACTTTCACTAGTAAATACAAATTTTTTGATGTCACGTTGTGATAATGAGAATAAAAATAATATATACATATATAATATATATATATATATATATTATTGATATGTATGAGAGTGATTTTACACTTGTCAGAAATTATGAAATAAATTGTAAAAGTTGTTGTGGGCTAACATTGTTATTTCGAATTTATGATAACAATTTGTCACATGCTTTTTTAAGTTGGAATTATGAATTTTACTTGGTGAAAAACAAAAACTGGTTCAAAAAGTAGAGCAAGTGTGAAAAGATAGAAAAATGAAAGACTTCATTACAAAAATGCATTTTACATCACAAAATGTCACTTTATTAATTTTACATAACCACTTTTACAACACATCTTACATTTCATTCTTTATTTTGTACTACATCATACTAAATAATTTTTTCTTTTAATACCCACTAGCTTGCACCTTTTTTACTCATATGAGAGGGAGAGATGTGAATAAAAAAAAAATAAAAAAAACACTAAAAATGCTAAAGGCTGATTCTACAATAATATGTAAATTTACATCTTACTATAACATATTGTTAAGTTTGGATGCAAAATGCATGACTGCATGAAAAAATAATTTTAGTCAAACTGCAAAATGCTTTTCTACTTTTTTCCTCTTGTTTTTTCCCCCACGTCCACTTCACACTTCACACTTTCAATTCATACTTTCTAGCTAGGTTCCTTAATGTCTTCGTCTGCATTTTTATTTTTTCCCTCTTTTCGTCAAACTCAATAGTCAGTATCTCCAACATCAGCCCCCATAAATCGCTCACCCAGTCCGGCAGTCCCTGCCACCACACCTCGTCCATCAATCAATAGATTTCAGCCGTTCTCAAAAATAATTTTGATCAGTTTAACGTGTTTTTTTCCCGAAATGGCCGGTACACTCGGGAACTGTCCAGTATTTGAAGCGAAACGGGTATGTTTCAGTACCTGATTGAGTACTGATACGGTAAATTTCAGCCGTGCTGGCCAGTATGGTACGAAATCAACTCCACTGGGTTTGTTTGAATAGTATTATCTATAATGCATTTTGATGGTTTTGCATAACCCACTGCGAATGATCTTAGTTTTCAGCATTTTATTTTCTCCTTCCTGTGATCAGTACGGTTAAGTGTCAGTGGCTTTTGTAAGAGCTCCATCACATTCTTTGTAAACAAAAAATATCGGTTCTGAGTCACACCCATGATTACAATAAAAGATATTCCGAATCACATTCTTAGTAGATGGTGCCGACTACTTTTCAACCCTATATGCAAATGGTATTACAAGAACGCTTTCTTCTCAAAGGCTGCCCTATGCATTTCAGGTAATAATTTCTGAAGATAAGCTTTGACTAGCTCTTAATTAAGTTTATTTTGTCAAACACAATAACACCAAGAAAACTTTGTTGCAGAGCAATTGTAGCTAATTGATTTTTGTTTCTATTAAATTTCTTTAATGATTTTCCAGGTTTAGTTTTCAGCCATAGCTTGGTCGGATTTTCAGTGATCAAACTCTTAGAGGACTACCTCTCATTTACTTGGAGCAAGCAACATCTTGCAAAATTGACAGCAATTATTAATCTTCAAGACGGTGTATCGGCCGTATCAGCAGTTATTGTTGCTCATATTGCAGATTCTTGTGTAGGTCGTTTCAATATGATTCTCCTCTCCACCTTAACCTATATTACGGTAAGTCTTTGATTAGAGTATATTATGTATTTGGTTAGGTTGTGTTAATTTGGTCATAGACTTTTCAAACGTATTGCTTTATTCTTTAAAATTTTTTATTATTATGTCAAAATTGTCCTTATAAAAATTAACGGCTAAAATATAATATTATTTTTATGCCAAATTGTTATGCAAGCTTTTAAAACATTCCATTTACACATATTAGGCTGAAATTTGAAAATTAAATATATAATTTTTTAGAATATAAAAAACTAAATCATTAATCAAATCTGAGAGAAAACGGAATGGTCAAGGCTCTGCGTCGTGCTTCCTACATTAGCTTCTGTTTTTTTTTTTTTGATAGAAAAGATAGATATATATTAAGAAGAGAAAAACCATACAAAGATAGCGCCAGGGTGGTTTCCACTTACCCGGACCTACAAACTTAACATTCAACAGGAGAACTTAAACGGAAAAGAAAATAAAATGTACAATGGGGGTGCTCTCATGTCCTGGGCATGTGGTAGCAGTGGTTGTCCTGTATTCTTACAGGAGTTTTAGTGATCTCCACGCGTGAGGTCAGGTTCTTGGTAGTGAGGCTGTCTTGTAGTTTGGTGGAGTGTTACTCGCTGTAGTGCGTGAGAAGGAAATCAAATGGCTGAAGAACTGGAGATGTGGAGTAAACTAACATTTATAGAAGAGGAAGACGAAGGCATAGAACTAGGAAGCAGTTGTACAAAGGCTGCGAAAGCTGTGGGAAAAAATTGCATTCTCATGAAGATACTGACCAGGAGGAGCATAAATCTTGACACATTGAGGAAAAACTTGAGAATGCTCTGGAAGCCTAATAGAGGACTCCAAGTCTCAGATATAGGGGAAGATCTTTTCCTAGCGGAGTTTAGGGATGGGAAGGACAAACAAAAGGTCCTCATGAAGACATTGAAATGAAACAATCTCCTTTCTGGGTTCAGATTTTCAATCTTCCTCTCAAGAGCAGAACAAAGGATACGGGATGGGCAATAGGGTCGAAGCTTGGTGAGGTGCTGGAAGTAGATGTCTCGGACTCAGGTGTTCAATGGGGGAGATGCCTAAGGGTTTGTGTGAGTATTGATGTCACAAAAAAGCTTATCTGGGGGAAGAAAATAAACGTTGAAGGGGGAGAGAGTAGGTGGATAAACTTTAAGTATGAAAGGTTACCAAATTTTTGTTACAGGTGTGGATTGCTTGAACATGCCATTAAAGAATGTCTGGAAGGGCCTTTGGTAAATGGAGTTGTGGAGGAAGGGAGCTTGCAGTACGGGGCATGGCTGAGGGGAGATTCGTGGCAGAGATTTGAAGGAGAAACGGTAAAAGAAAGTCAGGGGGGAGGTCAGGCAAACCGGCAGAACCATACTGAGCCGGAAGCAGTGATGATTTGGGAGGCCAGGAAGGTGATCAGCACAGAACAGGGGAAGGACGGAGAGTAGGTGATGTCACAATCAGGCGTGAAACTCAAGGCACCGAGGGAGGAGTTCCCAAAGCCTGACAGTCGGTGTGAGGGGGGGAGTGCCTTGCATGAATCAGGAAAGGTCAATGTGAGACCTGAGAAAGTGGGGGGAAAGGAAGCTAGTTTAGGTGATGAGGGCCTAAGGTGTCCAACAATCCAATCTGACACGGAGATGGCTATACAGTGGGATAAGTCAGATGAGGACAAGATAGAGCCACTATTCAAATTTAAGTTGGCCCCAAACAAAAGTCCCACCCAACCCGGAATGGAGAAGGAGATGCCCAGGCCCGAAATAGGCCCAATGGCAATGAGCTTTGACCAAAATTTGGGCTGGGTTGCAGAAAAAGTGGGCCCAGCTTCAAAGCATTGGAAGAGGCTAGCAAGGGAAACTAAGTTAGATACCACAAAAAATACAAGCCCAACAAAACGCAAAAGGGAGGGCCCAACACCATTGACAGAATTAGATCCAAATGCAAAGGAGCTGAAACGTATAAGGGGGAAAGACAAACAGCAGGTTGAGACAGAACATGCAAACAATATGGATGGCGGTGAGGCAGTGGCTGCGAGGCAGCACCGCTGAGTTCAATGACTCTCTTAGCTTTGCCGGGGTTTAGGGTCAAACCTGGCAGTTCGGATTCTCATCGATGAGGTGAAGGCTACTGACCCAACGTTGGTCTTTTTAGCAAAAACAAAGGCCGGCGTAAATCGGATAAAAGGAGTCCAACGAAAGCTTGAGTACTCTCAGGGGATTATTGTTCCTAGTGATGGAAGAAGTGGCAGTTTGGCGTTATTGTGGAAGGAAGGTACTAGGATTGATTTTAAGAGTTGTTTGAATTCGCACATCGATGTGGTTGTACGCGAATCTCTGTCCTCTGAGCCATGGCGAGCCACAGGCTTCTATGGACACCCGGACACCAATAAAAGGTACATTTCATGGCAATTACTTGATTCACTACATTCTCAATGCAATATGCCTTGGGTAGTTATGGGCGACTTTAATGAAATACTTTTTTTTGATGAGAAATTCGGTGGCGCTGAACGTGAGGCAAAACAAATGGTGGCGTTCAGGGAGTGTTTGAACAGGTGCGGACTAGTTGATCTCGGATTTACTGGGCAGAAATACACATGGTGCAACGAACGTTTTGGGGGAGAAAGAACTAAGCTTAGATTTGACAGGGTTGTAGCTAATGAAGATTGAATGCTGAGATTCCCGGATGCCAGAGTGTTCCACTCTTCAATGTCAATATCGGACCACTGCCTAATTAAACTAAGTCTGAAAAGGAAACAGAATAGGCGGCCACAAAAGAAGAGATTTATGTTTAAAGCTATGTGGATCAGAGATACCAGATGTCGTGAGGTGGTGGAAGAGGCTTGGGAAGCTGGTGGGAATTCGGATAGTGTTCAAATTATGGATAGGTTGAAATATTGCAAGGAAATGCTAAAGAGTTGGAATTGGAGAGAGTTTGGCAATGTGAACCAAATAATAAAACAAAAGAGAGAACAACTTCACCGGCTTGAGTCTATGAACAACCTCCATGAAAAGGCAGAAGAAGTTCAGCAACTGAATTTAGAGATAAATGAAGTTCTGACTAGGGAGGAAATAATGTGGAACCAGAGGTCCAGAGCTATGTGGATGAAATGGGGAGACCAAAACACAAAATTCTTTCATGCCATGGCGAGCCAAAGGCGTAAAAGAAACAGTATTATGGGGTTGTTAGATTTGGGTGGAAGATGGCAGGAAGACCCAAGGAACATTGAGGGCATCGTTTTGGAGTATTTTGGTTCCATTTTCAAATCAAACGAGCCAGCAGACTTTGAAGCAAGCCTAAGTGCTATTCATCCCAAAGTGACCCCAGCCATGAATTCAATACTAACAGCTAACTTCAGAGCGGAAGAGGTATGGAATGCGCTTCAACAAATGCACCCAAATAAGTCTCCAGGCCTAGACGGAATGTCCCCAATTTTTTATCAAACATACTGGGATGTCGTTGGAACAAATGTCATCAATTGTGTGTTAAATACTCTTAATATTGGGGTGATGCCTCCTGGCTTGAGTGAAACTTATATTTGTCTTATTCCAAAAGTTAAGTCTCCACAAAAAATTACTAAATTTTGCCCTATTAGTTTGTGCAATGTAAGCTATAAGATAATTTCCAAGGTGCTTGCAAATCGGCTAAAGAGAATTCTCGCCGATGTTATTAATGAATCTCAAAGTGCTTTTGTTCCAAGGAGGCAAATTATAGATAATGTACTTGTGGCTTTTGAAACAATGCACTTCATTAACAGGAGAAGGAAAGGCAAGGAGGCCCTGATGGCTTTAAAGCTCGACATGAGTAAAGCATATGATAGGGTGGAATGGCGGTACCTGAAGGTGATTATGCGAAGATTGGGGTTTAATGAGAGATGGATTTCTTTGGTGATGATGTGTATTACCACAGTTTCCTACTCGGTGTTAATGAATGGGGAAGCCAAAGGAAACATTGTTCCATCAAGGGGGCTTAGGCAAGGAGATCCAATATCCCCTTATTTGTTCTTGTTGTGTGCTGAGGGATTGTCTGCAATGCTAAGAAAGGAGGAAGAGAAAGGAAATATTCGGGGAATCTCTGTTTGTCGTGGGGCGCCCCAAATTTCCCACCTTTTCTTCGCCGATGATAGCATTGTTTTTTGTAGAGCATCGGTGGAGGAGAGTAGAAGAATCCTTAAAGTTTTGGAGGATTATGAGGCAGAGTCGGGGCAACAATTAAATAAGGATAAAACTTCTTTATTTTTCAGCAAGAACACAAAGAGAGAGGTTCAAGAACAAATAAAGTTGATCTTTGGGACTCAAATCATCCAACATCATGAGAGGTACCTTGGCTTGCCCCCTCTAGTGGGGAAGGGGAAAAGAAAAGCTTTTAACCACATTAAGGACCAAGTGGGCAAGAAGATTGTGGGGTGGAAGGGGAAATTGCTCTCAAGTGCTGGTAGGGAGATCTTAATCAAAGCCGTGGCTCAAGCCATTCCCACGTACACGATAAGTTACTTCAAGTTGCCGGATTCGCTTTGTAAGGAATTAAATGCAATGTTGAGCAGCTTTTGGTGGGGGCAGAAAGATAAGGAGAGAAAAATGGCGTGGATAGCATGGGAGAAGCTTAGTGTTCCAAAAGAAGAGGGGGGCATGGGCTTTAGAGACTTGAGAGCTTTCAATCTTGCTCTCCTAGCAAAACAAGGATGGAGAATCCAACAGCATCCTCATTCTTTGCTGCACAGGATATTCAAAGCAAGATACTTTGCGAATAGACGTTTCAAGGAGGCTGTGCTAGGAAGGAGGCCCTCATATGCTTGGCGTAGCATTCTTGCAGCCAAGGATGTTGTGGTTTCGGGGTCTAGGTGGGTTGTGGGAAATGGTGAAAAAATTGATATCTGGGAGGATAAGTGGTTGCCCAGCCTGGATTCCTTCAAGGTCGTCAGCCCAAAGATCCTTCTTGAGTCAAGCAAAGTTGCCTGGTTGTTAGATAGGGAGAAGAGGTCATGGAATGTGAGCAAAGTAAAAAGTTCCTTCCTCCCCCATGAAGCTGAAACTATTCTAGGGATTTCCATCAGTCCTCGCTTGCTAAATGACTTCTTAATTTGGGCTTGGACAACTAATGGGAGGTTCTTGGTGAAGAGTGCATACAAGGTTGCCTAAAAATGCTTGAAGGAGAGGTGTCTCAAAGTGGATGCTGGGGGTGTGTCGGAAAACCATAAGATGAGATCCCTTTGGAACTTAATTTGGAAGTTAGAATGCCCCAACAAAATCAACCAATTCATATGGAGATCGTGTAGGGACATCCTCCCAACAAAGCAACGTCTAAAAGCGAAAGGAATTAACATTGAGGTTGGCTGTGGGCTTTGTGGGATAGGTGAATCAGTAGGGCATGTATTGTGGGGGTGCAAGTTTGTTGAGGAGGTCTGGGGTAATTCAAGGCTCAAGCTGCCAGCAATACCCAACCAGCCTCAAGAGTTCCTAGACATAGTATGGGAAATTAAAGAGAGGAAACTAGTCATTGATTGGGATACTTTTGCAACCACGGCTTGGAGCCTTTGGAACCTCAGAAATGCACCTAAGCATAGAGGTTTGCGTAAGGATGCAGGCATAATTACAAAAGAAGTATCTGAATATGTAAAGGAGTTTAGGCAGAAAAATCACAGCCCAAGTAAGCCTTCAATTCCTCCTAAGTCTCACTGGTCTCCACCTAGGTGTGGTTGGTATAAAATAAATGTGGATGGGGCTATTTTTATGGGGTCCAGAAGCTGCGGGGTGGGGGTGGTCATAAGGAATGAAGGGGGGCTGATGATGGGAGCTATGAGCAAACAGGTGGAGCTACCTCTGAAGGCCTTGGAAACAGAGGCAAGGACAATGCAAGAAGGGGTTCAGCTAGCATGGGAGCTGGGTTGAGGGAGATCATAATTGAAGGAGACACCTAAGTTGTTATCAAAGCCTTGCTAAATCCTGAGTCTTGCCCGTGGTCTATCCAAAAAATAATTGAGGGCTGTTTGAAAAGCCTTAGCTGTTTTAAGGCGTGGACTGCATCCCATGTTAGCAGAAAAGGAAATGTAGTAGCTCATGTGATGGCTAGGATGGCCAAATCTATTGTGGATTGTAAAATATGGGTAGAAGATACTCCGCCCATTATTGTTGACCAAGTGTTCAAAGATGTAACAAATTTGTATCATGTTTTGGTTTAATGAAATTCTATCCAGATTTCTAATAATAAAAAAAAATAAAGTGTACAATGGGCCTCCTATTGAGTAGACAGCACTAGCAGGTGCTCAGCTATGTGACATGCTACTAGCCAAACGTTGATACTCGTCCAGTAACGAGATTGCTCCTTTAAGAATAGCATGCGGCGGAGTTTGAGCTACTTCAATGTGGAGTCGGTTTCATGCATTCCAAATTGACCATGCCACCATTGCCCACATCTCAAGATCCTTCCTACTCAGTTTCTCCACCAAGATCCGGGCTAAGGTGAGGAAATTTTGAGCTGAGGAATCAAACTTCTAGAGCTTCCCCCTAACAAGTGCCCAAACATTTCGTGCTAAGGGGCACTGCCAAAGGATGTGGATAACAGTCTCATCATGCACTCCATAGATCGTGCACTTAGGATCAATGTGAACCTTCCTTCAATAGAGGTTTGCTCAAGTTGGTAGGATGTTTGAGATAGCCCGCCATACAAAATTAAGCACCTTAGGAGGGATGGGTAGCTTCCATAGCCTATTCCATAACCATTTGTTGTCCCGTGCTCTGGAGTGTTCTGCATTCGGCTTTCGGCGTATTCGAAGAGCTACCTGGTACGTTGTACACACCGAGAAGGTCTGTGACTTATTCTCATTCCACACTAGCTTTTCCCGGCTGTCCAAACTCCCCAACCGTACCCTTAACACTTTGTCCCTTGATGGTGGTAAAAACCAAGTGTTGACCTTTCCCCGGTCCCATTGCCTGGTGTGCAAACTATAAAGTCCCTCACCTTCAGCGACATGTCGCACCCTCATGAAAAGTCGGGGGGTGAGGGAGCCACCTATGGCTCTTAATACCGGCTGTGCCACCATCTCCAATACTCCATATTGAACCTTCCCTAAGCACGTCCCCTGCACTGAGAAGGTTGCACCAGACATAAGAGGGGTTGCTTCCCAATTCTGCCTCCATGAAGGAGCAAGTGGGAAAATACCTAGCTTTGTATACTCAGGCTTTAATTTTTGGTAGATGAATTCCAACTCTAAGATAATCACAAGAAACAAGAAAACCTAGTATAGGACTATCAATAAAATTATAAATGAAGATAATTAAAATAGCAACCCAGCCATTTTATCTCTGTTTAATAGCAGAGAAGACATAAAAAATAGGGGACCTTGGCATCATAATGTATTTCCACGCTTCAAAGAAAGATCTTAGTTGTATATAAAAAAAAGTAATCTGTTCATAACATTTTCACAACACTTTCGTAACAAATTATAGGTTGTAAGTTGTTGTTGATTTTAATTTAAACCTATTACTGAAATTACTTTTTTGCCCACCAATAACAACCCGTAACAACCTGCAATTTATAACTTGTTGTGAAAGTATTATGAAAATGTTGTGAACATAGCATTTTTTATAAAGAAAACAACACCAACATGCATGGTTATGTATCCATGTGATATTTAGATTTGAAACCCTAGTGAAATTAAATCCAAATGGAAGATTCAGATAAGATAAAAATTTGAAAAGAAAAAAAATTAGAAATTAAGAAAAGCAAACCTCTATAGGCTGCAATAAACTATGATTCTGTTCAAAGAAGAAAGTGGAAGAGTTTTGGCTTGCTTTATGAGCGAAGACCTTTGTTGAATATGGAAGTTTCAAGCGATGTGGAGACTTGGACTAGCCGACATAAAGTCGGTGTGGATTTGGGTGGGTGGTTGTCACAAGACAGGTAGAGATCTAGAGATTCCAACGGAGGGAGAAAGGGAGAATCTATCAAATGGGTTTTCAAATTTTTAGTAACAGATTTGGCATTTGAACTTTAAGAAATGGTTGTATATTTAATTTTTCAACCTAATATTTGATGTGTAAATGGAGTTGTTTTATAGCTGTTGTGGCTATACATGTGATAGTCCATGTGGTATGAAAATAATATTTTATTTGGTTGTTAGCCATTTCAATATTTTCTAGCCTCCATTTAACGACACAGACCTTTTTGACACAATACCAAAAGGTTAAGAACTAAAATTCATTAGCCTAATTACTTGAGCTAATTAAGACCCCCAAAATCAAATCAAGGCTAAATTAATTTTATGCATAACACAATAAAACCAAAACATATGTGATTAGCGATTAATCAACCAAAACCACAAGCTAAAGCATGGGCATACATAATTGACAAGCAATATGTACTCAAGTAGTAAGGGAGAAGAAAATGCAAACAAAAGATAACATACGATGTGTTATCGAAGAGAAAAACTAGAGAACTAAGTGGAAAACTCTTGGCCACTGACAAGCCGAAATGATCCACTAGCAAATCAATTAGAGTACATGAATATACAAAGACTCTCCAAATCTAAGCTACCCAAAGTACTTGAGCCCTCCGATCTCCAACTACCAACAGACTTCACAAAGTCTTGTCTTCGCTAGCTTTTCAAATCCCACAATTAAGCCTAGTTGCACCTACCAAATATTGGTATGAACCCAATGCTTCCCAATTGCTCCAAAACAGCTCTCTACATTCAAAATGTGTGCGGATTGTGTTTGGGGTAAGATCCTCCTATGGGTATGGAAATTGGAGAGGGAAGAGAGTAGAGTAAACTAAAATAACTATGTAGTGGATTGATGGATGACAATCACTAACTCTCGAATGATGTATCTATAGTTTTGTCTCAGAAAATCTTCTTACAATTTATTGGGTAATAAAGGTATATATATTGTGGGTGAAATAAAGGAAAAGCCACAAGGAAATGAGGTGTCAAAGTGGTTGGAGACTCACTGGGGGGTTTACCTACTTGCAATCCAGTCACTAGCCACCTTGGCATAACATAATTTCAAATCTCATGTGTGCAACTCACATGCCTTCTAGCGACTTGATCCAATCGCCAGCTAGTCGTCAGAGCTCCTATCTTGAGCAGTCCTTCACCAACTTGAATTCTAAACCTAGTACAATAAACCCAACATAAATATAGGTAAATAATTAGAAGAATTACTACCAAACTGGCACGGAATTGAAACCAACAAAACTATTATGAAAAATCACAACTTAACAATGACTAAACTGATTCGTTCGAAAGGTTAAGGACTAAATTGATACGCAATGTAATAGTTAAGGACTAAATTGATACACAATGTAATAGTTAAGGACTAAATATATAATTTAGAGAACTTTTGGTGGTGGCCATGGAAGAAGGAAACATAAGCTTAGAGAAGAAAGCTAAAGCGAGCTTTACAATGGAGAGGACTTTTGAGTTTTAAGGGCTATGATTTTGTGTCGTAAGATGTATTGAACTCAATCCTTAACGAGGCTAATCGCTTTTGAAAAGTTTAATACATGTAAAAACCTTTTGTACATGTAGCTACCAGTAGGAAATGACTTTGAACCTTTTGCTGTATAAAATTGCAAATAAACTACTGAGACAATATCTAAATTTGGAACATTTTTTTAGTTTAATGTCCAAATTATAGTTAGGATCTTTTAAAGTTACATGGACCTTGAGAAATATTCTCTTGAGCATTAGAAAATAATCCCATTTGCCCAAGAGGTTTCACAAAAATCCAAACATCATTTCCTTTTGTATCGTAGGGATTGGTGCTGTTAGGCTTCTCAACCAACGTCGGAATTTATGTGGGATTACTGGCTGTGGCATTGGGCAAATCCGGTCGTGATCCTGTTTTAAAAGACTTTCTTGCTGATCAAATGAGTGGGAAGAAAGATTTTCACAAAGACGAGGAAAGAATAGAGGATCGTAGAAATGTTTGGTGGCGCATTGCTCGGATTTCAGGCGCAATCACTGGGTTTTTCGTGACTCTATTTGCTTCATGGGCAGTAACTTTCTTGGTTTCCATCCTGGTTATGGGTGCAAGTTTTTGGATATTTTGGATTGGCTTCTTCTATTACGACCAACATGACCTAGTGCAGACCCCCCTTAATATTTGTTATATAGAGTCTTTATGACAGCTATATCCAAACGGCATCTTAGCTACCCTTCTACACCAAATGAATTTCACGGGAACCTTACTGGTGGAATACTTTTGTCGCCAGAAGTTCGATTTTTCAGGTAGGGTGCGCTCTCTCTCTCTCTCTCTTAGTGGGTAAAATGTTGAATGCAGGTGGTTAGATAAAGCTGCTATAAAGAGTTCGGAAGAAAAAGGTCATGGGATGTTTTGCACAGTTAAAGAAGTGAGTGACGTAAAGCGCCTATTGACAATGATGCCTATGTGGGCAAACTTTGTTGCCTATTGCTTAATTAAATCCACCAGATACACTTTCTTTATTGAACAAAGTAACAACCTTAAAATGGGTGATGGTATAATTGTATTGTATCTCCTGCAGTCCTTAGTAAGCTCCGGTGTACAAACAGTGTCTAAACATAAGAAAGTAAGACAAAAATGTGGTCCACTTGTGAAAATTGGTGCTGGGATGGTTTTTTCTATCGCATGTTGTATTGCAGCTTGTCTAGTGGAGACCCGTAGATTGTATTTAATAACGGAAGAGGGAATTGATCCTGATGCAGTCGACCCAGAAGAACAGACCATTTCCATGACTGTCTACAGCTTACTTCCACAATTTCTTTTGTTTGCACTAATGGAATCACTTGCGGGAAATGGGCTGGAGGAATTCGTGGATGATCACATCCCTGATTCAATGAGGAGATACGGGCCTCTGTTTAATAAATGTGTATTGAGTTCTGGATATTTCTTGAGCATACCATTACTTCTACTATTTAGAAGCTGGTTCGGCTAAGAGTTACTTCTACTAAGAGTTCCTCTTCCACCGATGGAAAAGGTTGGTTAATGTAACAACTGCAACTCGCCGCTTTTACTCGCCTTTAGCAACTGTAAAGGGTATGCAATCAACAACAGCAGTACAATTCCATGAGTCTATGGAGGAGGAACTCCCTTTGCGGTGCCATTATCCATCTACTGAAGATGGTGCCGGAGGCCAAATTGAATTCAAGCCTACTAAAAGCTCCTCTACCACCCGATGGAAAAGGTTGTTTAATGTAACCACGGCCACTCACCGCTTTTACTCGCCTTTAGCAACTGTAAAGGGTATGCAATCACCATGGGTCTATGGAGGAGGAACTCCCTTTGCGGTCCCATTATCCATCTACTGAAGATGAGGAGTTAGTCCCAGATGATGAGCCAGGTAGCCTACAAGTCTCATTAGCGGAAGCTGAGATAGTCCCCGATGATTAGCCAATTAGCCTACTGAATTTATTCGATCTTGTGTATATTTGCATATTTCGTGTGATCAAAGCCTCATAGGCCATAGCAGTGTAGTAGAGTAAACCCCCTTCCCCAAAAACATATATATTATTGTAATCTGATGTAAAATTTCTTAGAAATGTTGATGTTGTTGTAAAAGTTTCTGTATAAAAATTAAACCTCTCATTAGTTTTGAACTTGTTGAATTTAGAATGGCATTTTAAATCTCTCTAAATTTTTTTTATTTTATATAAATTATATACTGTATAATATTGTACAAATAGGACCTCTATATAGTATATATTGAGTTAAATGCCTCCAATTGTTAAAATATCAATTATCCTAAAAGTTTAAACTATTGAAATATGATAAATTTAATCATTAGTGGAGCTAAAAAATTTAACATTTAATACCCAAAAAATTACTTTATTTATTTTAACACAGTTTCACACACATCATGCATCATCAATGATCTTATTTTTACTATCAGCCAAATACTATTCATTTATTTATTAATTTTTTTCTCACTTCCTCTCTGCCACTAAACCCAACTAAGTGATAAAGTAATAATTTATTTTATACCTTCTTGCTAGACTTTGCAGTTTACCGTAGCAAGAAGGCAAGAAGAATTGCCTTTCGCTACACCAATATTAGGCACTAAATTGGAGTTTGAGGTGGTAAAATAATCCAAAAGCTATTTTACCCCCACGGTGATGCTCTTAACCACATACTTCTAATGATACCCCCCATTAAGTGTGGGTTGAAACTGTCTTTCAATAGGTGAGGCCCAACATATGGGAATTTGAATGAGAGGTAGAGTGGAAGAGGCAAAAAATCCAACTTAAGATCTCACACTCTGATATCATGTCAAAATATTTATTATTTCAAAAATTTAAACTCTTAGAATATGGTAAATCTAAATATTTACCCACATACTTCTAACACAGTAGTAAAAATATTACAACAAATACAGTACATGAGTGTAATATATATGATAGTAGAACACAGGTTATTTCCCAAATAGGAGATACAATAGTATGGTGGGCCTAAGACTAAGAGTGCACTTGGCTCTCCTACTACACCAATAGCCCCCCTAAAACTCAAGATGGGGTTAAAAAGACCAACTTGAGTCCAAAAAACAAATCATGAAAATGACTTCAAGAGTGTAACTTGGTGAAGATGTCATCAAGCTGATCATAAGAGGAAACAAAATGAAGTTGGAAGCTACCTTGGAGGAGGTGATGTCAGATAAGATAACATTTGTCAAAGATATCATTGCGATTAATTTGGCATTCATATTGTCACAACAAATAGAAGTAGCAAAGGCGAGAGAGACAATGAAATTTTGTAAGAGCCAACGTAACTAAAGAAGTTTTGAGGTAGTGTCGAGTAGTGTCAACAGAAGCACAATATTCAACCGTAGTACTAGGGTAGGCAACCACAAAATGTTTCTTACTACGCCAAAAGATATGGAAAGAGGTAAGGAGGAAACAACACCTAGTAGTATACTAATACATTTAATATATTTTCCATTTGTCAATAATAAATGGAACAAAAAACTCACCCTTAAATTTTCACTGTTAATTCCACCAATATGTGCATTCATAAAGGTTTCTTAAATAAATAAACCACCAATACGATCGTATGCCAATAAATTTTTTTTATAGCAACCGGTAGGTCGGTCCTATAGTAGTACAATTGAAGAGGAAAAAAAGAAAGAGAGCTATAATGTGGGTTCCAGCTAACTTAACTGGTAAAGTCTCTGATGGTTGAATAAGAGATCTGAAGTTCAATTCCCGCCTACACCAAAAACTAATTGGTGTTTTAGTCTAATAATAAAGAGCCATCATCAGAAGCGAACGCCATATGTTTAAACTCTCTCTAAAAAAAAGAAGAAGCTATAATTACCATGATCAAATGGGAAAAAAACTGAAAACAATAAATTAATTGTTTATGAGCATGACAATTGGTTACTCTTATAAAAATCATTCGAAAAGAAAAAAGGAAATAAATACAACTTAAATGGATCTTACTCATTTTCTTTAGGACTAGCAATCAATTGATCTTATTCAAGTGGAAGAATAAAAGAAAAAACTAGCAATGAATATGGAAAGTGTCAAATTTCCCACAAACCTATTAGGCAATTCCAAATCCCTTTATTTAGATTTGATATTATGCCACCACATAGGATTTGACTTCTTTTTTTTAAATTTTTTTTTTTTATCACATTAACTATACAATATAGCGGCTACAAATACATTATTACCAAAACATTGTACAAGACCTTCTTTTCCCCAACTTTTCTCCTCTTTCAATACCTCTTTATTATGTATGTTCTCTTTGAATTTGTTATAACCAACAAGCTTAGTAATTATGATGGAAAGTTTTTATTTTTCACTGCATTTTTGTTTTTGATCTCTACTAGCAAAGATACTCTCTCTATCTCTCATTTCGATTTTTCTATACTCATGTTCTTCGATTTGTTTTAATGCTTTGTGTTTTATAGATTGCTTTCTTTGTGCATATATGAAAATTCAAGTTGAACAATCATTTAAAATTTTTATTGCATTTCTCTTTTTGATCTCTCTCTCTCTCTCTCTCTCTCTCACACACACACACACAATTTTGATCTATAGTCTTGATCTTTCATTTGTTATAACCCTTCGTGTTTTATAGATTATTTTCCTTGAATAAGAAAATTTAGGTTGACAAATCATTTTGGAGCTAAAGATCTCAAAATTTATACATTCTCTAAATTAATTGTAACTTACCAATAATGATAGCTAGGATCATTAGTTTTCACTACCATGACTTTACACATTCTTGAACCTAAATGTAACTTGTAATTGAGAAGACATGTAACAAAAATAGCTTGGGCAGAGACACCATTTGTTTAATTTTAGTTTATACTCACCTGAAAAAATAATTCCTATTCCACCACTATATATATTCTCACTTGTATGCTAATGTAGTATTCAAGGTCAAGTTGAAGGTTCGAGTTCCACTCCTACTTAAAGGACCATATGTCATTTTCATCAACTTTAAGAAATAGAGATAATAAATATATTAGTTTTATTTATTTCAATTTATTCTCATTTGGAATGGACCAAATTAGATAAAGTAGACCAAACAGACCGAAGTGAACTAAAAACCGAATGGACTGGCATGGGTGTTTATTATCTCTACCTCTTAAAGATGATAAAAATGACTTATGGTTCTCTAAGTAGAAGCAAAAATAAACTCTTCAACCTGACCATGAATACTACATTAGCATATAAATATGAATACAGTGGGGAAATATGATTTTTTTTTTTTTTGGGCTAGTATAAACTAAAAATAAATAAAAAAAGTTATTATCTTTCCTTTGATTATAAGACGTGATCCTATTTATTATAATCATAATATAATGATATAATGATATTCTATCAAATAGCATGACAAGGATAATTTAGTATTTACAACTATACTTTTTGTTTTGAATATTCTTTTCATCATCTTTTATTTTATAAATTTGCTATTTTCTCTCATACTCTTTCCCGATTTGTGACCATGGCCTAATAAATGATTTGCAAGTATATCTTTTTTGGGACCAATATATATATATATATATATATATATATATATATGTATGTATGTATGTATGTATGTAAATACACATCATAATTCAATGAATATCAATATTCCTCAACCTATTGAATATTGAAATACCAAAATACGTGCAACGGAAGTTCGTTGGCTTTCTTATTTTATTTTTTAGACTTAAGTGAGTTGGCTTTAAGGTTTTTTATTTTTATTTTCTATATTTATTTGTTTGAGAAGAGAGTTAGCTTTTAAGTTAGGAGATACCGGATGGTGAGTCTGAAACTGATTTTCTATGGTAAAATTTTTTAACGATCATAATTTTTGTTTTATATAATTTATGATGATCTTAATTTAGTTGCCATTTGATTCTTATAATAATATTATGAATAATTTAGTAGCCACGTGATTCTTAAAATAATAATATTAATAATTTAGTAGCCTTCTTAAAATGACAACATTATTAATTTACTAGCCATGTGATCTTTATATGTGTGTGTGTGTGGGTATAGAAATTTAATAAGGTAATAATGTCACGTGTTATACTCAGGGTTGAGGAGCCCAATACAGTGCCAAGGAGTCCATACTCTCGGACGGTGAAGCCAAAGAGGCAAGCCATTGACACGCCGATGACACATTATTATTAGAAGAGGACCACACTATAGAGGAAAAGTTTCAGAGAGGGGAAAAACCTTGACGTGATTGGAGGGATGGTAGCTGTCACCACATTTATTGCACCTCACCAAACTCTCTGACTGCATTTATGTGGAGAAGACCCCTGAATAATGTTGTTTTAGTTGTTGCAACTCACAGAAGACTGGGAGGGCTTCTAATGTGATAATCACTCAAGTGGTGGCCTACATAATCGACAAATAGAGGATCAAGATTAGTTGAAAGAGGCTATATAATGTAGGGGATCCTTCGGTATGAGGGGGATCAGAAAATTTGTATAAAAAACACTATAGCAACAAGAATTGAAGTTGTATCCAAGTCTGAAAGAATTATATCAAAGAACCACTCTCCTCGAACTTCGAATTGGAAGGTTTCTTTGCACGAGCTTGTCTTTCTTTGTTTTCTTATTATCTTTAATCCATTTTGCATGTTGTTTGATCATTGTGTTGGGTTCTTTGGGCCTGAACCCTTCTACCTCTTGGGCTTAGGAATCAAAATGCCGCCCATACAATATATATAATTTAAAATCAAACATCCACACACAAGGGAAAAAAATGTTTTAACATATAAACACACCATAAATTCCACTCTAAAGCTAAAAACATTTAAGAGATGGTGGAATAAGTTATACTAGCAATAACCCTAAGCCCAAGCTAATTCTGTGTCAGATGCCATTTTAGTTTGGCCAGGATAACAAAATATTGGTGTATCGTTCCAAAATTACTCCTATATATGTTTGTATTTATTTATGTAGATATGAATTTATTAAATTTTATATTTATCAACTTAAAATTTAAAACTTACATATTTTATAATTCTAAATATTAGTCTAATTAAATCAATTCAATATATTAATTTAAATAATATATTCTTTTAACATGTGTTTTTTTTTTTTTTCAAATTTTTAACTTTTAATTTTTTTTAAAATTTTTTTATATTATATTGACGAAAATGTCACTACTGACCGAAACATCGAAATATACCTAGTATATTCTCGTCATCAGATGCTGTATAAAGAAAAAGTCAAAGTCCATTATTAGCAAACAATCACATTAATTAATGGAGTCCACTACGTTCTCATTGGAACAAACTCACGGTTGTTTTTTTTTTTTTTTTGGGGACATTCATATGTTATTTTATTTGCATAACTTATTGAGTTATTAAAATATACAAGCAATCATGCAGGTCTGGGCATGGTGATAAGGGACTGCAATGGTAATGTCATAGCTGCTTTGAGTCAAAAATCAGGCTACCTCATTCAGTTGAAACAACGGAAGCTTTGGCTGCACTTAGAGTAGTCGTGTTTGCTAAAAAACTAAGCATCTTCAAGGTGGTAGTGGAAGGTGACCGTTTGAAGGTGGTTGAGGCATTAAAAGCGAAGGAGAGATGCAATATTTTGTATGGGACTGTAATTGAAGATGCGCGTAGTTAAAGTGCTTCTTTACAATTTTGCTAGTTTTTGCATGTTCGAAGAGGGGGTAATAAGTTGACACACGCCCTAGCTAGGAGAACAGTTTTATCTACAGAGATATATGGGTAGAAGAACTATCTAGTGATTTGGAGGTTATATTCTAATCTGATTTACCTTATTAATATGGACTTACCTGTTTCTCAATATATATATATATACACACACACACAGACACACACAAAGTCAAAGTCCTTTATTAGCAAACTATCACTTTTTTCTTTTTTTTTTTTTTTAAAAAACTATCACTTTTTGTTGGCTGAAAGCAAACTATCACATTAATTAATGGAGTCCACTACGTTCTCATTGGAACAAACTCATGGTTTTTTTTTGGACATTCATATGTTATTTTATTATTATTTTTTTTAATGGAGCCACTGTTAGACTAGGGGGTTAGTGCCCCCTATATTATTTTAAAAAATATATATTATCATATATATGTGTACTAATTTTAGCAATTTTATTTTATAAAATTACATTTTACTTCCTTTAAACAATATCAATGATTCTTTTAAAAATAATATAGACTCACAAACTTTTTTTATAAACGGTTTTAGTAGCAAATTCTTATTGGTTCGCATATGGGCTCACTACTTACATAATTTTTTTATCTACTAATAACCACTTATTATCTCAAGGATTTATAAATAATTTTGTAACCTAGCATTTTCCTCATTTTAGTGACCAAAAAAAAAAAATTATAGATCTTAAATCTATAACAAAATATACAAGCAAAAATAAAATACCTCAACAACAAAAATTACCAATAGTAAAAAAATTTTTTAAATTAAGTCCAATCAACCAATTTTGTCTAAAATAAACAATCATACCCTTTAAAAAATTTTAAACAAAAATAATTTTGTTCCTACTCACTAAAAAAAAAAAAAAAAACTTAGTAGTTAAATAGTAATAGAGTCAAAAGTTGAAACTGCTGCACACAGACAATAGTGAAATCGCCTCCCCTATCTCAAAGTTTTAGCTCCGTCCCTATGAGTTATATAACTAATTTAAATAATTTCACTAGTTGGTAATTTGTGCAATACTAAAAAAAAAATTCACAAATATAGTTTATTTTTTTCTTGGAACGTAAATTTTAATAATTATGGTAATTAAATATTAACAAAATTTTATTATGATTGTATTTATATATGAAATTATTTACTCTACCATTTAAAGAAAATATGACATAGTAAAATCCTAATAGAGGGTTTAAATATAAAAACTAAAATTAAATTGAATAAAGGGTTTAAATATAAAATAAAACCTTTAATTAATTAATTTTTTATAATAATATTACTTATCTGCAATATCCTGAACTAATTTATTGTATAGAATGATTAGTTGAATTAACTCTTTTTATTGTTTTACTATATATTTTTGTGTGAATGGCATCAAACATATATTCCTTTGAACAAAGTGTAGCTCAAAACCATTTTGTTGTTATCTTCTCCAACCCACTATATAATGGTAAAATCTCTGATAGTTAAATAAAAGATTTGTGATAAAATCTCCACTTACACCAAAAATTGAAACTGATCGGTATCTTGGTCTAATGATAAAAAGTTATCATCAGGAATAAACGTCATAGGTTGAAACTCTCTAAATATTTACACACACACACACACACACTACAAAAATTTTGGTCTTATGCGACCAATGTTTTAGCGACGATAATAAATGGTCATCGCTAATAAGTGTATTGTAGCGACAACACTAAGGTAGTTGCTAATAAGTCGTCACTAACGCCATGGAGGGAATTTTATTTACTTTTGGAAAATAGAGAGAAACTTTTAGCAATGACAATAAATTTTGTTGCAACGACATTTACGTCACTAAAATAAGGTTTATTTTAACAACGAAATCTATTGTCGCTAATATTATGTTTC
The DNA here is from genome assembly GCA_014183005.1 of Castanea mollissima. Classification (NCBI taxonomy): domain Eukaryota; kingdom Viridiplantae; phylum Streptophyta; class Magnoliopsida; order Fagales; family Fagaceae; genus Castanea; species Castanea mollissima. The sequence continues at coordinate 65,607,193 of JACAVU010000003.1, forward strand.
ATCACAGATATGTGGCCAAAAATATATAGTAAGTAAATTATATATATGCTTTATTTATCAGCGATGACATATTAGTGGTTGCTATTAGAAGGCTATGAGTGAGGACACAACATGCCGTCGCAAATATATCTACCTAAATATAATGGAGTGTAAAATTTTCATGCTCAAAAAGTGGTGGGAATTATTGGAGGGAATCATATTATATAATAGCAACGAATTAGGTCATCGCTAGTTATAAGGGATCTTTTAATGAAGACAAAGATTATCTAAAACAATTTTGATATAATATGATTTTTTTTTTTTTTTATCAAATCCTCCAAATGCCTCTTAAAATATTTAAAATGACATATATTCCTTTAAAATATTTGAAATGATTAAAATACCATTAACCTCGTCAAAATGACCAAAATGCCCCTAAACTTATATAATGACCAAAATAAACTTGAAATCTCCAAAGTAACTTAAAACTTTGAAATTCGTTTTTTTTTTTTTTTAAAAAAAAAAAAAAAAAGAAGAAGAAGAAGAAGAAGAAGAAGAAGAAGAAAAAATGAGACAACAGAGGGCTTGTTGCTTCAAAATACTCTCAAATCATAATGTTACCCATTTGAAATTTGAAATTGATAAAATAATAAAAATTGAGAAAGTTCTAATTCCATTCAAAATATTGACTAATTCTCATAGTTATCAAAATGTGAATCATATCGTGATTTAATTTTTGATTTTTCTGTATCGTGTGTCATAAGAAAGGTATTAGTCAATATTTACCAAACTAATAAATTCATTATAAATATATGAAAGGTATATTCATTATAAATTCATAATATATTCAACTAATAATCAATTCAATCATCAATTATGTAATAATATTTACCAAAAGTAAGTAAATAAATCAAATTAAAATATATTTATAACATACACATTCAAATTAACTAAAATCAGAAGTTGTAATACATGATATATGCGCAAAAATAATAAAAATTTTAATCATTTTGCCTAATCAACTTTATCTAAGTTAATATTAACATAATGTTCATCATCTTTCAAAATTATTTCTTTATTAAAATTTTCTAACAACTACTCCAATACCCAAAAATCCACTGAAAACCTTCCCACTGAACCTAAATTCACAAAGTCTAGTGGTCTCGAAACCATCTATTAAGTTTGACCGAGTTTGATCAACTTTAACTAAATTTTGACTTTGTCTTTTTCTAAATTCAACAATTTGATTGTGACCATAATTTGCTAGAATTATCCTTTCACGTGCTCAAAGGCTTTTTTTTTTTTTTTTGATAAATATTAGTAATTTACATCCATTATAATTTAGAATTACTACATTTTTTAATCACAAAAGTACCTAGGGGTGTAATAAAAACATTATTTCAACCACAAACACTTAACACTCATCATACCCCTAAGTATTTTTTGTGATTGGAAAATATAGTAATCTCAAATTATAATGGATGTAAATTAATACATATTAAAAAATATGTATTTTTTTAAAATTTTTATTCTTGAAATAAAATATTATTTTCCAAAAATTTAAACTATATTACCAATTTTAATCTATTTATAACGAGCCAAATAAATTTTTAAAAGAAAAAAAAAGTCATGGAAAAATTACGCTATACAACTCAAGACACATCATGCAAGTATGACTTGTACTGCCAACTTTGATTACTAAAAAAAATTCTTATGATATACTATTAAAATAATATAAAATAAATAACAAAATTTATCTTAAATTGAAAAATATTAACTGTAAGGTCACAATTTGCACCCGCACCTGAACCCAACGGTATTAAGGGGACAGGCCCAAAAAGCCCAATACAATGAAATTTGTAGAGTGTGTCAAAGAACTAGGCTTTAGTGTGTGGATAACAATTAAAATAGGTTTTCATGACAATCAAATAGAAATGAACCAAGTTTGTACAAGACAAATTGTCCTCGGCACAATCTGAGGAGTTCTGTTCTAATAAATATTGGATGAGAATGGTTACGAGAGTTATTGAGATTACTACAGTGCTTTCTCTCTTTTTTCCCCCCTCTTCTCTAGAGTCTCTACCCTTATTTATACGACATCTCTTCCTTCATCTTTACCCTACACATGGACAGTTGATGGTTTTATGTTGATACTTGTCCCATCAACCCCCTCTAGAAGTCTTCTGGGGTGGTTGTAAGACTGTAATAATACTATTCAGAGGTCATTTCCTCATTAATACTGCCAGAGAGTAAGCTATAGAGCATTTATTGTGGTGGTAGCAGCTTTCCCCTAGAAAGTAGATATCATAGGTTGAACTTTTATCCAAATATATATATGATAGTGACGCTTTCGAGAGTGCTGACGGGATTACACAATCCGCTAGTCAGTCTCGCCTGGACGCCGCCTTTTTGGAGTTCATAGCCACGCCCCTCGCGTAGCAGCATTAAGCTGACGGATGACGTCGATGATCCAGGATGACGACCTTGGATGAAGGGGTCCTGGGTGACGACCTTCATGAAGACGTACGTAAGCTGACGACACGGTAAGTTGACGACATTATGGGCTGACGACCTTGGGGATTAAGACCTGAAGGTATAGTCCAGCTTTCATTCCTAGCCTACCTTGACCTGTGTGTGAGCATAGGAAAATCCCTACGCTACCCGGTCAACTTTGGTCTAAAAGATCCCTATAAGGAAAAGAGTTCTATACGATATGCACAGTTCCGCAAATTGCTCTCCTAAAAGGAAAGTAATCTCCCACCAAGGCGTTTATTTCGGCTCTACACCACTATATAAACCCCGGAAACCCTCATGGCAAAAGGTACGCACAACTATCCCGACTCTGGCACTCTAGAGTTGTTTGAAATACTAACTTGACCTTCGGAGGGTTTTTGGCCGGCACCACACCGGTGCTCTCCTGTAGGTCACTTTGTTTTCCCTTTGCAGGTGTTGACTCGTGCTGGAGGGTGCCCGCGACCTACTGGTGTTATCCTCGGCATCATCAGTTGGCGCCGTCTGTGGGAAAAGACGAGAGCGTAGAAAAGGATATCTAGCCCTCGCTCTACCCCTGAGACTAAAGGTTGCATGGTACTCACCAGATCGATGGCAACAATCAACAACCAAGGTGACGAACCGCACGTTACAGCGCTAGAAAGGCAGGTTCAGACGCTGGCCGCTGCCGTCGAACGACTTACCAAACAGAACCACGACTTAGAGGAGCAACTACGGCAGATGACCGCGCAACAAAGTGCGCCAAGGGAGGACCAGGAAGTAGCAAGCCCGGAAGGGAGGAACGCCGTCAGGCCTGAAGGTAGCACCGCGCCCACAAGGTTGGAGCGGCCGGAGACAAACCTACCATCTGCCTCGGACTCCCTACCGCCTCACATTACAGCCGAGATGCAGGAAATGAGGGAACGCATGGATGCGATGATGAACGCCCTCAGAGGACGGGTGTCCAGCAACCTAGACGACCTAGTCCATAGAACGGATTCGCCCTTCACAGCGTTGGTAAATTCGTGTCCCGTTCCTCCAAAGTTTCGCATGCCCCATATGGAGAACTACGACGGATCCAAAGACCCGCTGGACCACCTGGAGTCTTTTAGAACCCTGATGCATCTTCAGGGTGTACCCGACGAAATCATGTGCAGGGCTTTCCTCACCACCTTGAAGGGGCCCGCAAGGGATTGGTACACCAGGCTGACGCCTAATTCAATTGGCACTTTCAAGGAATTGGGTGCACAGTTCGTGTCGCACTTTATTGGGAGTCATCGACGCAAGAGGTCTATTACGTGTATACTAGGCATCAAGCAGCGAGAGGGCGAAACATTAAGGTCCTATATAGCCCGCTTCAACAAGGAATCCCTCTCGATAGACGAAGCAGATGATAAGATACTCGTGGCAGCGTTCACGAATGGGCTACGAGAGGGTAAGTTCTTGTTCTCTCTATGCAAGAACGACCCGAAGACTATGTCTGACGTATACTATCGGGCGACGAAGTACATGAACGCGGAGGATGCCTTGCTGGCCAGAGACGACTATAAGCCAAGAAAAAGGGAAAGGCAGGAAGACACGAGACCCGACAACGGACGAAAAAGGGGGAGAACCAGAGAGGGACGAGATGATCGACGACCTAAGCCGCCTACAGGAAGGTACACAAGCTTCACCCCCCTTAACGCACCCCTTGACCAGGTGCTAATGCAAATCAGAGATGAGGAAGCTTTAGCCTTTCCCGGCAAGCTGAAGGGAGACCCCAGCAAGAGACCAAGAGACAAATACTGCCGTTTTCATCAGGACCATGGCCATGATACCGCCGATTGCTACGATTTGAAACAGCAAATAGAGGCTCTCATTAGGCGAGGACGGCTGCGGAGGTTCGTCAACACGGAGAGGGCAGACCTGCCGCAAAATCAAGCCCCTAGGCAAGATAACGAACGACCCAGGCAACCTGCTAGAGATATAAGGATGATCGTAGGAGGAACCACGACTGTTGGGTCATCCAAGAAAGCCCGAAAGACTTACCTCAGAATGGTTCAGAATGTCCATACGGCAAGTTCCGCGTCAGGAAGGTCACAAATCGACAATCCCCTCTTCGAATTTCCAGAAAGAGACGCCCGACGCCTTCACCACCCCCATGACGACGCCATCGTCGTCACCATACAATCAGGGGATTATAACATACACAGAGTCCTTGTAGACAACGGTAGTTCGGCGGACATCCTCTATTATCCCGCCTTCCAGCAGATGGGAATTGGAAGAGAGCGACTAATTCCGACTGACGCCCCGCTCGTTGGCTTTGGAGGAGCAAGAATATTCCCACTTGGTACTGTTACTTTGACAGTAACCATTGGAGATTACCCACAGCAGGTCACTCGGAACGTGACATTCCTAGTAGTTGACTGTTCGTCGGCTTACAATGCCATCATAGGGCGACCTACCCTCAACTCATGGAGGGCGGTGACGTCAACATACCACCTAATGATGAAGTTTCCTACTGATTATGGAGTTGGTCAATTAAGGGGGGATCAGGTGTCCGCGCGCGAATGTTATGTGGCTATGATGGAGATGGACAATCACGTCCTGGCCATAGAGGAGCGTCGGGTGACGACGGAACCTGCCGAGAGACTTGAGGATGTCCTTCTCGACGAAGCCCGCCCGGAGCGAACAACCAAAATCGGCACCCTAGCCAGCCCGACGGTACGTCTAGAACTTGCGATCTTTTTGAAAGAAAACCGGGATGTGTTCGCATGGAGCCACGAAGACATGCCAGGGATCGATCCATCGGTCATGGTGCACAGGTTGAACGTGTCGCCGTCTTTCCCGCCTGTCCGACAGAAGAAAAGAACCTTCGCCCAAGAGAGGGATCAAGCGGCAGCAGAAGAGGTCCGTAAACTACAAGATGCGGGATTTATCAGGGAAGTGTACTACCCTGACTGGTTAGCAAATATCGTGATGGTCAAGAAGAACGACGGGAATGGAGGATGTGCGTCGACTTCACGGACTTGAACAAAGCATGTCCCAAGGATAGCTATCCCCTCCCGCGGATCGACGCCCTGGTGGATTCTACGGCCAAACATCAGTTACTTAGCTTCATGGATGCATTCTCCGGGTATAACCAGATCCGGATGGACGAAGCTGATCAAGAGAAAACTTCGTTCGTAACAAGCCAAGGCCTCTTTTGTTACAAGGTTATGCCCTTCGGCCTGAAGAACGCTGGCGCCACCTATCAGAGGCTTATGAACAAGATGTTTGCGCGACAGATTGGGAGGAACGTCCAGGTGTATGTCGACGACATGCTGGTCAAGAGCCAGAGGGAAGAAGTCCATTTGGAGGACCTGAAGGAGACATTTGATACTCTGCGCTCCTACAACATGAAGCTCAACCCAAGCAAGTGTGCTTTTGGAGTGACGGCCGGAAAGTTCTTGGGGTACATGGTGTCCCAAAGAGGGATCGAGGCCAATCCAGACAAGATTCAGGCCATTATGGGAATGGCCCCTCCCAAAAATATCAAGGAAGTACAAAGCCTCACGGGGAGGATTGCCGCGCTCAGCAGATTTGTATCAAAAGCTGCGGACAGATGTCTACCTTTCTTCCGAACGTTGAAAAAATCCTTTGAATGGACCCCCGAGTGTCAACAAGCGTTCGAAGATTTGAAGGCATACCTCTCTTCACCGCCGTTACTAAGCCCTTCCCAACCAGGAGAAGAACTGTTCCTCTATCTTGCCGTTTCCCCAGCAGCTGTCAGCGCGGCCTTGATTAGAGAAGATGATAAGGTCCAACGACCCGTGTACTACGCAAGCAAGGCGCTACACGGTGCAGAAGAGAGATATCCCCCTATGGAGAAGCTCGCCTTCGCTTTGGTTACAGCAGCCCGTAAGCTGAAGCCATATTTTCAAGCCCATACAATAGTCGTCCTAACTGACAAACCCTTGCGGCGAGCAATGGGCAGCCCTGCGGCGGCCGGACGAATGGCGTTATGGTCAGTAGAACTAAGCGAGTTCGATGTACAATATCGCCCCCGTATTGCCATCAAGGGACAGGCGGTGGCCGACTTCATTGCTGAGTTCACTAGTGCGGAAGGCGAAGAGGAAAAGAATCCCCTATGGAGCATTTTCACTGACGGGTCGTCCAACAAGAAGGCTGGCGGGGTAGGGGTCGTACTTAACTCCCCGGAAGGCGACGAGCTCAAGTGTATGATCCGCCTCGACTTCCCTACAACTAACAATGAAGCTGAGTACGAAGCCCTAATAGCAGGTCTAGACCTTGCTCAAGTTGTAGGGGCCGCAAACGTAGTTGTTCATTGCGACTCCCAAGTCGTCACAAGCCAGGTAAACGGTGAATACGAATGCAAGGGCGAAAGAATGAAGAGGTACTGGGAGCAGGCAAAAAAGAGAATGGAGGGGCTGCAAGCAAAGATAATCCAAGTCCCGAGAGAAGGAAACGAGCATGCTGACCGACTTTCCAAAGCCGCGTCTGCAGACCCTATGGCCGCCGTTGACGAGGTACTCTCTTTTACTCAGTTTTCACCATTAATTGACGCGGTCTGCATACAGGAGATTGGTTCCGAAAACGATTGGACCACGCCCTTGATCTCCTACCTAAAAGATGGCACGTTGCCTGACGAAAAGGAGGCTGCCAGAAAGCTGAAGGTCCGGTCTGCACGTTTCGTCTTGATAAAGGACGTCCTCTACAAAAGGGGCTTCTCTCGGCCATACCTGAGGTGCGTGGGCCCTGACGAAGCGAGCTATGTCATGAGAGAAGTACATGAGGGGATATGCGGCAACCACTCCGGATCACGGTCGTTGGTACAGAAGTTGGTTCGGGCCGGGTACTATTGGCCGACGATGCAAAGTGACGCCCAGGTTTATGTGAGGGCTTGCGACAAGTGTCAAAGATTCAGCAACATCATTCGACAACCGGCGGAGGGATTGACCCCCATAACTGCCCCGTGGCCATTCGCACAATGGGGATTAGATATCATGGGACCGTTCCCGATGGCAGCACGACAGCTGAAGTTCCTCGTCGTAGGCATCGATTACTTCACCAAATGGGTTGAAGCTGAAGCCCTAGCCACCATTACTGAGAAGAATATAAGGGGTTTTGTATGGAGAAACATTGTTTGCAGGTATGGGATTCCAAGAGTCTTAATTTCGGACAACGGCAAACAATTCGACAACGACTCCTTCCGAGCCTTCTGTTCAGAGTTAGGAATCAAGAACCACTATTCCTCCCCGGCCCATCCTCAGGCAAACGGACAAGTGGAAGTAACCAACCGATCCTTGCTCCGAATCATCAAGACTCGGCTCGAGGGGGCAAAGGGAGTATGGCCCGAGATGCTGCCGAGCGTGTTATGGGCATACAGAACGACGGTACGAACCCCCACGGGAGAAACCCCGTTCCAGCTGACATACGGAAGTGAAGCGGTCATTCCGGCCGAGATAGGGCTCACAAGTTATAGGGTGGCCAACCACGACGAGGGAAGAAATGACCAAGAGCTTCGTTTGCAACTGGACCTAATTGACGAAGTAAGAGCGGTAGCCGAACAGAGACTCGCGCGTTACCAAGACCTCGTGAGCAAGCACTACAATCCCGAGTCAAGCACCGAGACTTCAAAGTCGGAGATCTGTTTTGAGAAGAGTGATGGGCGCAGCCAGAGATCCCGCGCAAGGAAAGCTCGGCCCAAACTGGGAAGGACCCTACAAGGTCGTATCATGGCAAAGAAAGGGCACCTACCACCTGGAGACTCTTGACGGGCAGAAACTACGACATCCCTGGAACGCCGAGCACCTCAGAAAGTACTATCAATAGAAGATGACAAGCAGAACGTTACTCCTCGCTACCAGTTTATAATCCTTAATTTGTCTTAACATTTCTTGCTTACAGTACATTTTAAAGTCCAATGGGCTTTAAGTTAATCTTTTCTATTTTGAACAATATTTTATTTATGCATTTCATCACAATAAGAGGAGGCCCATTCAGAAACGACTAGTAAATTTCTTATGTCTTGAAGAAAACAGAAAGCTCTCTACAGTTAAGTCCACAAGTTGGACGACCTAATGGCCTAAGTCCACAAAGTGGACGGCTTACTTCTAAGTCCACAAAGTGGACGGATTACTTCTAAGTCCACAAAGTGGACGGCTCACTCCTAAGTCCACAAAGTGGACGGACTACTTCTAAGTCCACAAAGTGGACGGACTACTTCTAAGTCCACAAAGTGGACGGCTTGCTTATAAGTCCACAAAGTGGACGGACTACCTTTAAGTCCCCAAAGTGGACGGACAACTTCTAGGTCCACAAAGTGGACGGCTTATTTCTAAGTCCACAAAGTGGACGGACTACATATAAGTCCACAAAATTAACGGACTCCCTCTAAGTCCATATAATGGACGGCTCATTTCTAAAACCACAAAGTGGACGACCCCAGTCTAAGAGCAGCGAGGTGACGATGTTAAGTCCAAATTGACGGCATAATACGTTGACTGACGACGTTGTTCTTAGAAATGACAGGCAAATTGCGAAATGGATACATCAGGTTAAATTTGCTGAAAGAAAAAAGCTGACGTCGTTTATGAAACTAACAGGCTTGCAATTAAGTTGACCAACGGCGTCAACCATGAAATTGACGACATGACAAGAACGACCCTAAGTTCTCATGAAGAGAAGCTGACGCCGTCATCAGCACAAAACTTGATAAAAAAAAAAAGAGAGAAGGAAAATATATATATATCGTCACCCTTAAGCTGACGAGATCATCGCAATGTGCCTACAAGAAAAAGCTCGACTTACGAAGCTGACGGTTTGGAGCTCAAGCCGACGTGCAAGAAACTTTTTTAAAAAAAATAGTGGACAGGCTGACGTTGTTTTCTTTGTGGCATGAAACAACTTAAGCAACGCCGTCATCTATAAGTAACGGAATCGTTATGATTTAACACACAAATAAAGAAAACATGCTTCAAACACAAGGCAAAATATTAAGATTAGCGTAAACATTGTCTTTACAAAGTATTACAGCACCGTCTACATTAAAAAAAAAAAAAAAAAAAAAAAAAAAAAAAAGGGATAACAATAATATAAAAATAAAAAGGGGGGGTCGTCAGTTTCCTCCGTCATCTTCAACATTAACAGGCTGGGCGCCGGAGAGAGAAGGGCTGACGGCATTAGGATCGACATGAGGATCAGCTGGAGTCAAAGTGACGGACGGATCGGCAGCTGGTTGAGCCAAGACGAAGCTGTTGTCCCTCTGACTATTGTCGTCAGCTTCTTCATTGACGATGTCACCTGCGGGCGTCGGAGGAATGGATTCATCCATTGAAATCCTCGACAAGTCCAAATCAGGATAGGCAGATTTCACCTGCTTCAAGCAATCCTCGAACCCGTCACCATAGTAGGTGGCACAAGAGTCAATGAAGGCTGACGAATCTTTGAACTCCGTCACAGCATCGTTCCTAGCCGTCTCTACTTGAAGAAGGATGGACCTCAACTCCTTCTCCGCCGTCACTTTGGCCTCCGTTTCAAGCTCCCTTAGGCGGGTCTCTTCCGTCAGCTTATCCTTATAACTCTTCAGCTCCTCGCCCAAAATGCGGTTCGCATCCCTATACTGCATCTGGCCGTCAGTCAGGTTCTTGACACGCTCCTGCAGACGGGTAATCACCCCCTCCTTAGCAGCGCACCTACGTGACAGGGCCTTCATGCGAACCATGGCCTGGAAGCAAAAAGGAACAAGACAACGTCAGGGCACAAAAAAGGACTCGGACACCAGAAGTTGAAAACGAAGCTTACCCTGGTTAGGTCAAAAAGGCCTGACGCCTTTATCTCGTCAACACCCTGCTCAGCAAGAGGTTCCATTTCATCGTCCTTCAAAATGGAATCCGTCACCTCCACAGCGTAGTCCTTGTGAGTTAACAGACGGCGCACGGATCCTTGAACGATGGGCCCTGACGAGGTCATCAGACCCTTGCCTGCCCCATGAGCAGTCCTGGGAGGAGACGGCCTTCGAGAAGACGTGTCCCCGGGAGTGGGGGCAACTTTCTTCCCCTGACGGTCATCCCTGCCGTCACCTTTCCTCTTAGCTCCGACCTTTCCGACGGGTCTGGGAGCTGACGGAGGAGTTGACTCGCCCCCAGTCCTTTCCAACTGCTTCTTCTTAGCTGCCGCCGCAGCTCTGACCCTTTGCCTGGCTGACTCCATTTCTGCGAAGAACAAAGATTAGAAAGAAACCACGTCAGGTTAAAGACAAGAAGCTGAAGGATACTCACGACGGCGGGAATAAGCGTTCAGTCTGCAGGCTTCTTCCGTCGGCTCAGGTCCACCACAGTACAGGTGAAGAGTGTCTAAGGTAATTAGGTCTCGACACTTCCTCTCGTCCAAGGGGATGGCCGTCACTCGACGAATGAAAGCCTCTTGTTCCGCGGATATGCGTGGGCGGTTGTTAGCTGCAATGAAAAGTGACGGGTTAGGACAGCAAATAAGTAGACGAAGTGAGAAGGGCCGACGGTATTAACCTGAATCTCTAACATAAGCCCAAGTATTGTCAAAACCACTGGGCATCGTCTCCCACTCCTCTGGACGACATACCCAGTTCGTCCCTTCTACAAAAAAGTATCTGCCCTTCCACTTCCTGTTGGAGTCGGGCATGTCGGACACTAACTTCAACTCCTTGTCCCTCACCGCAAAATGGTACACTCCCTTTGACGAGGAAATGTGCTGAGGACGATAACAAAAAAAGAACTCGTCCAACGTCAGCTGACGGTTCCCACCACTCAGACGACCCCACAGGATCTCAGCGCCAATGAAGGTTCGCCAAGCGTTGGGGGCAATCTGGCTGACGGATATCCCCAGAAAGTTGGCCAGCTGACGGTGTAATGCCGTCAGCGGCAGCCTTAGTCCGGCCGCGAACATGGCGTCATACATGCCAACGTCCGCGGTCCGTCCGGAGTAGCACTTCTCACCCTCCTCTGGAAGGCGAATGGGAATATCGTCAGGTATTTGATAACGAGCCCGCAAGCTTTTAAAAACATTTTCTGACATCGTGGGGAGAAAATTGTTGACGGACCACTCTAAGGGTAAGATGAAGGGACGATCATCGCCAGAGGACCCCGAGGTGCTCTCTAAGGCTTCCTCGTCGCCGTCACTCTCACCCCCGTCACGAAACCCTTGACCTCCGTCGCCTATATCTCCGCTCACCTCACTTCCCCTTGAGCTCTCTATATCACTGTCAGACGGAGTCGACGAGTCTCTCTCTGACGACCAGGATAGGCCCTCTGCGGGCTCGCGACCTGAGGGGAAAACCTCGTCGTAACCCGCTCCGTCGCGGATCGACGACTGGTCACTCGGCGTCTCCCTAGACATCTGACTACCTACAAACGACGGTTTTCTTTCTAAGATCCTAGGCCGACGACTCCACTAAAGGGCGACGCTAAAAAAATATATATATAAAAAGTAGAGTATCGATAACTTACGTGTAGGAGGACGGGCTCAAGAAGCTGACGGCTGAACGATTGACGATGTGACAAATCTGAAAGCGACGGATTCGTTCTCTCAAGGTGGACCAGGCGAAAAAGTAGGAAAAAGGTAAACAGTGAAGTATATATATAGGAGAGAGAAAGCTCGGAAGACGAAGCGACGTACTCGTCAGATGCGGAGCCAATCATCTCATAACACGTGTCCCACCATTAAATGAAGATGGCACAGACTACCACGCAACGAGCCGTTTCCCAGTAACAGAAACTCCATGACCCGTCACTCTTATATGACGGGACAATGGAGTGGGGGGCAGCTGATAGTGACGCTTTCGAGAGTGCTGACGGGATTACACAATCCGCTAGTCAGTCTCGCCTGGACGCCGCCTTTTTGGAGTTCATAGCCACGCCCCTCGCGTAGCAGCATTAAGCTGACGGATGACGTCGATGATCCAGGATGACGACCTTGGATGAAGGGGTCCTGGGTGACGACCTTCATGAAGACGTACGTAAGCTGACGACACGGTAAGTTGACGACATTATGGGCTGACGACCTTGGGGATTAAGACCTGAAGGTATAGTCCAGCTTTCATTCCTAGCCTACCTTGACCTGTGTGTGAGCATAGGAAAATCCCTACGCTACCCGGTCAACTTTGGTCTAAAAGATCCCTATAAGGAAAAGAGTTCTATACGATATGCACAGTTCCGCAAATTGCTCTCCTAAAAGGAAAGTAATCTCCCACCAAGGCGTTTATTTCGGCTCTACACCACTATATAAACCCCGGAAACCCTCATGGCAAAAGGTACGCACAACTATCCCGACTCTGGCACTCTAGAGTTGTTTGAGATACTAACTTGACCTTCGGAGGTTTTTGGCCGGCACCACACCGGTGCTCTCCTGTAGGTCACTTTGTTTTCCCTTTGCAGGTGTTGACTCGTGCTGGAGAGTGCCCGCGACCTACTGGTGTTATCCTCGGCATCATCAATATATATATATATATATATATATATACAAGAAAAAATTTTAAAAATTGGACTCGTGTTGACTCCAAACCATAGCAACCCTTCACAGTTCACAGGCTTAAAATTAATGATTTATTCAAATCATAGTCATTTTGATCTGAACCCAAATAGAATCAACCAGAGCCCAACCCAAGTGCGTAAAAGAATCATGCTCATGCTACACTCTTTTCCAAAACCCTACTTTCATCGCCAAACACCCCACCACCCTTTTCTCATAAAAACCCTATTCTTCTCATAAGGTTCTCAAAATGATGTATTCTCTTCTGGGCAAAAAGCTTTTTGGCTCCAGTACTACGTTGCTCGCTTTCATTAATTCTGACGCTGAAAAGATAGTTTTAGTCTCGGGAATCAATCTAGACATGACTATGTATTTTGTTGAGAGCATAAGCATGTATTTTGACCAAATTGACATATGTGCTTGCGTCAATGGCATAATATGCCTTCGCCATTGCCACGTTGTTTTATGGAATTTGGAAATCAAAGAATTTAAGGTCGCTTCCGCACCTCCTTGCCCTAATTATGATTACAGTTCTAATGCACTCTCACTCAATTTCATATAGGTATTCGTTACAATTTTATATTTGCCCCCCTTCCAAAATCTGAACCCCCTCCCTTACAATTTTTTATTCATTTTATTGAAAGAGCATTTACATAGGTTGTTGTAAAATAGCATTAGGCAATTGTAGTAATTCTTTAGGTTGAGGGTAGTGGTTTTTGGTTGAGAAAGAGAGAGATATGATTTGGGATAATAACAAAAAATAATTATAAGAAAATAGTATTTTAATGAAATGTGTAAATTAAATAATCTTGTAGAATGTTTTGAAAAGTAAGTATCGAAAACAAAAAAAATAGTAAGTTCTTACGCTAAAATTAACATGAATTTTTACATTAGATGCAAATGCACTTAGTAAGAAAAAAAAAATTGTTTTTTGTTTGCATCATAATGTCTTATGAAGCAATGATTTTGTGTCTTTCTCTTTGTAAATAGTTTGTTAATAATAAATGAATACTTATTTGGATTTTTTTCTTATATATTGGCCTTCTAACTTGAAATCATGGATCCGTCCTAGGATATAAGCCTTGATTATGCATTTTTTTTTAAAAAAAAATTATCATTCAATCAATTGTTTTCCTTGTTATTATAATGAATTATATTTCAATAGATTTTAATGTTGTATCTTGGTGATCTGTCTCATTCCATGTACATTGGGAAAACTTTAGGTTAGGTGTGTTAATTGAGTAATTGTGTTGCTTTGAAATTTTTATCACAGAAAAGTGATAGTGAAAAACTTCAATATACGGATGATGTGTGAATATGGGGTTGAAGAATCTTGGATCAAATATTTTGTAATTGGACACCTTTCAATAAGTGTGCGTTTGGGATGATGAAATTTGCCAGCTTATTTTACTATTTAGCTTATTTTTGTTACTATTCATAGGCTCTATTGTACTTTTTGGTACTATTAATAGGTCTCATTATATTATTTCAACTAACTTTTACCTTTATCTACAATATTTTCAGTAAAAAATTTTCAGTTTTAGTAAAATAAAAGGATCTCAAACAGACCAGTTGGAGTGCACAAGAATTATTAATTACGGATTGGCTTTATCTGGTAGGTGATAAGCTTCTTATGGTTAAGGGCAAAGGATTGATACTCTTGTATGACTTTCGGTGCTTAAGAAATTAAGAATCTTCAACTTAGAAACCTTGATAACTCCTTTTTTTTTTTTTTCATTATGGTTTAAGAGGAAAGTCTAGTTTCAGTCACTGGTAAAATTATTAGAGTTGGTGTGCCCGTACTCCTAATGATTATTTAATTATGTATGAGTGTGCAAAAATTAATGAGTGATTCATAGAATGTGATATATATTGCATTTTATATAAATAATGGGTGATAAAATTTCAATTCTCCATTCCTATTCAAATTTTCTAATTTGTTGATGGATCAATATAGTATTAATTTGTTATGCATTGGAATTGTAATAAAATTTTAGGGGAAGTAAATTATGTGAAACATTTTGGATGTTAATCAACATTTGTTAAAATAAGGTAATTCTGTGTAGGTTAAGACAGATTGTGCCTCATGAAACAAGGGAATTGGATAGACTTCTTTTAAAAACATGCTATTTTTTACTTAAATGTCTATTTCATTGGGTGAGATTTACAAAAACTTGTTGGCTTTTTCACTTCGTGTTATACTCAAGTGGTGAGCAAGTCTATCATTGCAAGCAGAGAAGATGATGGCTATCTCTTAGTTTTTCTTTTCCAAGTACATATTTCATATACATCTTACTGGTAGCTATAATTGAATTTTATTTTGTAATTGAATTATGGCTATCTCTTAGCTATCCCTCTTTCTTGTTCGTTATTAACTTATTATCTTGAATAACAATCTTGTTCTCCCCTCCAACTCTTTGCGACCTGCAATGGCAATGCTTAGTCACATCTGAGCAAGTATAGTTTTGATGTTTACATATAAAAAATCATACAAGCCCCTGGGTTGGTACAGTGGAAAAGAACACAGAATAAGTTTCATGGAAAGGTAGTCTTGTATAAACTTAATTCTTAAAAAATTAAGAATCTTCAAGTTAGAAGGCTTCCATATTTGATCCTTGCATCATAGGTTAAAACTCACGCGAGAAGCCTAGTTTCAACTTTCAATTATCAGTGGAAATGTGTTTCTGAAGTACTGTGCCCGAGCTCCTAATAATTTGTTTACCATGCATAGGCTTTGATTTTTTTTTTCGTTTTTTTTGTTTTCAAATTGTTCTTGATAGTGATTTTTCCTAAAGTAATGTGTGGTTTAGAGCAGGTGATATTGCATCTTAAATAGATTTTTGTCAAATTTCAATCTTTTATTCCTATTCTATCTCTAGAATTTGTTGATGGATCACTATATATATTATTAAATTTTCATGATTTGGAACTATGATAAATTTTGGAGATGGTGAAACTATGTAAATCATTTTGATTGTCAATCTACCTCGTGAGCGTAATTGTAAGCCTGCCTGACTGATCGAACAAAGACAAAAGTCGGCCATAGTGATCCGGGAGTCTCTTGTGGAAGGACTCTCGGTCAACGAATCAAAGGTACATCGGAGATAACACTGTCTAATTTTTTTTGTTAAGGTTTACAAATTTTGGATTGTTATTAGTTATTTAAATTAGAGAATGTTGTGGTGATAACTTACGGCTTAAAGCACAATACTTTGTGCAAACTTTTTTTTATTATATTTTTTATATTAGCTACATAGCCATCAACCATTTGTCATTCAATTAATTTTAGACTTCTACTACCATATGAGACATCTTAGAGCGTTAGATGTTTATATCAACTAGCATGCAACTTCATGCAAACGCATGGGTATATTTAAAATTAAACAAAATTTTTATTATAAAAATATAAATAGTTAGTCAATTTTATTTTTTTTTAAGTATGTAATACATGCATTCATGTATACATATAGATACATTTAAAATTAAACACAATTTTTATCATAAAATATAGATAACTAGTCAAAAATTTTTTTTTTTACGTAAACGTAATTAGTCACGTATTAAAATTCTTACCTAAATTTAATAATACTTATGATCATTTTGTTTTCTAATTTTTAACAAGATAGAACGTATGATGATTTTTGTTATGTGGTGATTTTTATTTTATTTATTTTTTGAGAAACATGTGGTGATTTTTGTCAAGTATATGTGATTTTAAAAAAAAAAAAATTTATAGTTCATTAATATTATATTCTTAGTATTTTGCACTCATTAGCTCACTTGACACAATGATTAAAAAAATTAAGTAAACACATGGCACAAGCTTAAGTAGATAATTATTGTGGGGAGTAAAAGGACCTAAGTGGGCATATAAGCCTTTGGACTATAACAAGGAGGGCCGACCTGCTCTTGAGCTAAGAATTTGTTAGTACTGTGAATTGTCCCACATGCCGAGGATTCGAGGACACATCCGAGGGTGAGTTTATCCTCGGACGGACCCAAGAGAACTTGGAGCTTCATTATGAAGGTCAAGGCACAACTCTGTGTGGACTAATGGTTAAAAAGGGGGAACCCTTGAATATTGTAGACACACCAGTGTTAGGAAAATATCATATGCAAAGGCTGCTACCTCCACATTAAAGACTCTACACCTACCTTCCTGGCCGCATTAATGGAGAGGTGACCCCTGAACAGTAGAACTGAAACTTCTGGTCACTATTCAAAGGCACTAACGCTCCGTTTGTTTCAATGAAAAATTTTGTGTAAAGATAGTTTTCCTTATTTTTCAGTGTTTGGTAGCATAAAAAAAAGATAAATCAAAGGAAAACCATCTTTGGTCAACATAAAAAGTATGGCTTAGTTTTAGAGATTGTTTTCCATTAAATTTTTTTGGAAAACAACTCTATCTTACAACAAACTAAATAAGGGAAGTTAGGAGTTTGTTTTTCAACTCTTTTAAGATTGTTACCAAACATTGGAAAATGAGATAGTTTTATAGAAAATGCTTGTTTGGAAAATGACTTATTTTCTAGAAAACATCATTGTTGAAACAAACAGAGCGTAAGAAAAGAAATATCTAGGGGGTTGGAGCAACACGTGGATGGAGTATCAGGAAAAGAAGTATTTAAGGGGATGAACGCCAAAGAAAAGAGGGGGGGGGGGGGGGGGGGAGAAGAAACAAATAAAGAAAAAATTAAGAATTGTAATCTTGAAGAAAGAAAGAGAAATAATACAGGGAGAGTCCTCGGTTTACGTCCGAGGAGGTCTATTTGCAATTATTGTTTATTATTTACAAGTGTTAGTAACTTTTAGCATGTTATTAAGTTCTCAGTATTTTTAACCTAAGTTTCAAGCTCACACTCTACAAATTTCTTTGTTTAAGGCTCATTGGGCCTGAGCCCGTAGTTGTCTTTGAGTCCAGGTGCAATTGTGCACTTATAATTATAATGTAGTTTTCACATAAATTTGGATACATGATGCAAAATTGGATTATAATTTCAAATTCTAAAAAATTTTCTCTAAGATTTACTTATTAATATATATATATATATATATATATATATATATATATATATATATAATTTGAACTTTTTTTAGTTTTATGATTATGTCTTTTATGATTTATTATATTGGACTCTTCATTTTCTACAATAAATTAACTAATTTGGCACAAAATTTTAGATTAGATAGGACACTTGGCGCAAAATTAAACTCTAATTGAAATTTAATTTTTACACTAAATTAACTCAATTGACACAAAAATCTGAAGTTTAGATTAGATGAGACATATGACGCAAAATTAGACTTTAATTGAATTTCAATTTGAAATTTAATTGGACTTTCACTATGCTTTACCTTTTATTATATATATAAATTAATTCACTTGACACAAAGATTAAAAAATCTAAGTAGACACATGGCACAAGCTTAAGTGGATAATTACGATGTAGTTCCCACATAAATTTAGACACATGACGCAAAATTGGATTATAATTTCAAATTCTAATTCAATTTTCTCTAAGATTTGCCTATTAATATATATATATATATATATATATAGATGACTTATAAATTTGAATTTTTTTAGTTATATGATTATGTCTTTTATGGTTTATTATATTGAACTCCTCGTTTTCTACACTTAATTAACTAATTTGACACAAAAATTTAAAAATTTAAATTAGATAGGACACGTAGCACAAAATTAAACTTTAATTGAAATTTAATTTTTACGCTAAATTAACCCACTTAGCAAAAAATTCTAAAGTTTAGATTAGATGAGATACATGGTGCAAAATTAGACTTTAATTAAATTCCCATTTGAAATTTAATTGGACTTTTTCTCTGTTTTATCTATTATTATATATATAGATTAATTCACTTGGCAAAAAGATTACAAAACTTAAGTAGACACATGACACAAGCCTAAGTGGGTAATTATGGTGTAATTCCCACATAAATTTAGACACATGACACAAAATTGAATTATAATTTCAAATTCTAATTCAATTTTCCCTAAGATTTGCCTATTACTATATATATATATATATATATATAAATTTGATTTGTTTTTAGTTATATGATTATGTCTTTTATGGTTTATTATATTGGACTCCTCGTTTTCTACACTAGATTAACTAATTTGACACAAAAATTTAAAAATTTAGATTAGATAGGACACGTGGCACAAAATTAAACTCTAATTGAAATTCAATTTTTACACTAAATTAACTCACTTGGCACAAAAATCTAAAGTTTAGATTAGATGAGATACATAGCACAAAATTAGACTTTAATTGAATTCCAATTTGAAATTTAATTGGACTTTCTCTTTGCTTTACCTATTATTATATATATAGATTTAAAGTAAGGATGTCAAGCCCTATAAGTTAGGGTGTTAGATGGATTTTTTTTTTCTACATAGGTTAAGAGTGTTACATGTTAAAACTATAATTAGATTATTTTTTTCCCCAGAAACCATAGAGTTACTATACTTAGGTATTAATTTGACTTTTTTTTTTTTTTTTTTTTTGTTTCGTTTATATGGGTATAGCCGAATGGACGTGCTAACTGAGGGTGAGAGATACAACATTTGAATTAAATCAACACTGGAAAAATGATTTAGATATGAAAGTAACATTTACAAAAATAGGGGATGTACTAAATATCAAGTCAAAGAGTGGTCTTATTACATCTATAGATTTGGTGTTACTTGATAAGAATGTAAGTTTTAATGCAATTGAGAGTGGACTTATTATATATGTAGATTTAGTGTTACTTGATAAGAAATGTAAGTTTTAATGCAATTGACGTTTATGTTTGTGGATAGGGTCCCTTGCTCCCGTAGGCTCGGGCTCAGCAGGTAAAGTGTCACTATGGTCATATCCAGGTGGAAAACACCAACTCCGGTCACTCCTCTCTACCCATTTTTTCATTCATCAAAACAATGTTAGTGGATAAGGTTTTGTCTCTTGTCTTATTTTATTTTCTTAGTTTTTTTTTTCTAAAATTTATTTTATATTATGAAAAATAACTTTATTCATGCAAGTATTAGAAAAACAAATTATTGATAATTTATAGATATTAGTCAATAATGATAAATAAATAAAATCCTCAAGTTTCTAAGAGCATCTCCAATAGGCTTTTTAAAGCCAATTATATGGAGTAAACACATAAAAAAACCCCTCTCCAACAGTCTCTCCATCTCCAAATCCTTTTCCTCTTTACTTGGAGTAAAATATTATTTCTTTCTCTCTCTTCCTTTTCTCTTTTTTTTGTTTCTTTGCTCTTTCCCGCCTCTCATCTCTTTCTCTTTTCTCTGTTTCATTGCTCTCTCTCGCTTCTCATTAGAGAACAAATGGAAGTAGCCCTTCTCTCACAAAATAAACATAGCTCTCTCTCACAAAACCCCTAAACCGTGGTTTGCTCAACCACATGTGAAAAAGAATAGAGATTGAGAACATCAACTCAACCACGAAAATCAATATGTACCCAAAATTTTATTTTATGGGTTTTTCATAGTGTTTGAATTTATTGGTTTATTCTATGAGTTGAAGATTTGGTGGTTTTGAATGATTAGCTATTTTCCTCACTGCTATCTGGGTTTCCTACTTCACTCATTTTTCTTTTTATTGATACCTGACATTAATTTTCTTGCCTTCTTGTACCCTTTGACATATGCTAGCTCCAATTCTTGCCTTCTTGGTTTCTGAGATTTTCTTTCCTCCCTTACCCCTTTCTTTTACTGATTCTTGACTAGCTTAATGTATGTTTAATATGTTCATTTAAGCAAGTTCTATGTTTCTCTCAATGCTAATGAATTTTGACATTTTAATGTTATTTTATTTCTTTAACTATGATTCTAACTAGATTATTTTGAATCTATGTCATAAACAAATGTTGATCTAGAGTGATTAGAGTTGTTCTTTTCTAGAAAACTCTAATGGAGAAGAAAATTTTTCATTGGTAATATGGTAGTGTATGGGAAGATGGTAGAGGAAAAGTTGGATAAGGAAGAGTGGGAAATGATGGAAGAGGAAATTTTGGAAGATGAAGTGGTGGAATTGGAAATGCAAAACAGATCTATGTACGTATGTGTTGAAGCTATCGGGGAATCTGCGTATTACTTGATGCACTCCATGAAGTTGAGCGATCTCTTATCATACTCGTGCATTTGCAGTGCTAATCCAACTAACGAATTTACCAACACTAGTACTAGGTGCTCCAATTGCCTTTTAGAGGAGAATTAGAATATAAGATAGAATTGAAGCAAGTGGAGATTTTGACTGGTGACAGTATCCCATTTTTCATTGGTTGGGTTGTAGGGCATTCGGCTCCAAAATCATTCTTGCCAGTGGTTGTAAACACATGGCAAGTATACATGGGCTAGTTCTTAGCCGAAGCCTTTATGTTTATGAGACAGATTCAAATATCGATTCTGAACCATGATTTAAAGACCAAGGAGACTCCAATGGATTTTTCAGGTATTTTCAACAAGCAAAGGTAGACCCAATCCTGGTCAAGGCAAATGGAAAGCTCTATGCACTTGTTGGAGCTCCCCTAAATGAGCAGGAAGGACTATCTTTTGAGGTGTTCAACCCCGAGACTAGGGCATGGTGGTCCTTAGACTCCCCTCACTACAACGGAAACATTGACCCTTTTCTCTTTTGGAGCAATAAGCTCACCCCATTTTTCTCTCATGCATTTTCAAGCAGTAAGAATAGGATTTTCATTTCAAACTTCGACACTGCTTTGCTTTGCTTTGACTTCAATACCCATGAAAGGAAGAGATATAATTTGTTAGTTGAATGGCCAAATGAAGATGAAGAAGTTCCTAACTTGAACAGTTCTGTACCTCTTCCCTTCTTTGGCAAAGCTGAAGTTCTTAAGGTGTCTCCTTTTGAGACCGTACTTCTAGGACTGAATATAGAAGGTACTTTCATTGCCACATGGGTTAATTCTTTTACTTTGCACCTGCTATCTCAGCAAGAGTTGTCATTCCATGTGTCTCCTGAATTTCGTGGTAGCCGTCCGAATCTGGTCCATTTAGGAAACTAGCTGAATTCCTGCATTATTAGTTTTCTCCAATATTTCAAAAAAAATTATAAAGAATATTGTAGTTTAATTGTTTGGCATTCAATTTCCAAGAGAGACATTTATAATTCAGATCCCTCAACTATTGATGTGTAAAAAAAATTTCAAAAAATTTCCTTGTAAAAATGATAAGCTTTAGTTATTTTATGGACAAAATAGAAAGACACTAAGAGTAGTGTAGTGTTTTGATCACACTATATATATGTGTTCACTAATTGAAAATTACATGATATAATGGTTAATATAGATAAGCATGATTCATGCCTACTAAAAAAATGCATATATACTTTTTTTTTTTTGTAACATTCTTGATTGTGTGTTACTAATTTTCCCACTTTTTGTTGGGCATTGCATCAATTGTTGCATAATACAATGTTTCAATTGTTTCTCACATAAAAAAAAAAAAAGTGTTTCTCATATGATTCTAAGAAAAAATGATACTCCCTCCGTCCCAGTTTGTTTGTTCTCGATTCTATTTTAGGATGTCCCAAAATATAGTCCACTTTCTAAAAATAAAAGTCATTAATGTACTAAAGTTCCTATTATACTCCTACTTTATTTTCAAAATTATTTGAAAAGAAAACTAACAAATATTTAAAAAATCAATCTAATTGGGACACCTTTTTAGTTGCCTCCTTAAGAATAATTTTTTTTTAAAAAAAAAACTGATAAATTTATTTAAGGATAGTTTTGGAAACACAAGACAATAAATGATATTCTTTTAAAAAGTTTGACTTTTCAAATAGGACAAACAAATTGGGAGGGAGTATTAAAATTTCATTATGCTATAACAAAATAAATATATTCTAAATTTATTATTATTATTTCAACTAATAATTATCTCTTTTATAAAGTTTATAAAAATAATTATATAAATTCATTTAATATATATAATTAATACATAGCTATAGATAATTAATATATGCATTTAG
The DNA here is from genome assembly GCA_014183005.1 of Castanea mollissima. Lineage (NCBI taxonomy): Eukaryota > Viridiplantae > Streptophyta > Magnoliopsida > Fagales > Fagaceae > Castanea > Castanea mollissima. The sequence continues at coordinate 65,630,172 of JACAVU010000003.1, forward strand.
ATATTTATGGAAGATGGTTTTGGATAATGTTGTACATATATTATAAAGAAAAAGTAAATTAAATTAGAGTAAATAAACATACATTTTGAGATATTATAAATTAATTTAGTAGTTTCACTAGATATTTGTAGCTTTCTCAAGGTAAGAATATATATATATATTTTTTTAAATCATGAACCAAAGATAAATGCAAAAAAGTAACGGGACCATGAAAATCAATTGATTTGTGTTGTGTTCACATATTTCATACCATAAAATGAAAGTATGTCCAACTCTCTTATCGTCTTCTACTCATCGATAGTGTAACATTAAGACATGATGTAGGTAAGTGTATATGCATGTATCTTATAGATGATTTAAAATTAAATTATAGTAGAATATGACTTTACATTACGCACCAAATATTTTCTCTCCTTATATACCCAAAGTAAAAACTATCCAACTGAATTACCCAAACCTAAATCATATTTAAGCTCCTAATTTAAAAAGAATTAAAGAAAAAAAGAATATAATCGTAGGGGTTTCAGTGTCTTGATGGTAGTGGGTGGCCGGTATAACAAAGGTAGTGACCTCTTAGATTCCTCTTTCTCTCCCTTTCAAATATTTTATCAGTCTCAAGTCCTTTATTTTGGTAATATATAGTGAAACAATGCTTTTTATTTAACAATCCATAACATTTTTGTGTCTTTCTATCTCTTTTCAGGGTCTTATCTAGTTAGTTATTACTATTAGTTCTTAATTATTATTGTTTTTTTTTGTTTTTTAAATACTAAAACAGTGAGTATGCTAAAAGACATGAAGAATAGAAAAATCTGCGGTGTAAGTTTAATCAATTAATTGATTCTCAAAAAAAAATTTTAATAAATTAATGAGACATTAATGAGATAACAGTAAAATAAGTTGATGTGGACTTTTGAATAACATTGAAAAAAACTTAATGAAAGAGGTAAAAAAAAAAAAAAAAAAAAAACTAGATGCAAAATTAGAGCTCCACTTGGCAGGACTTCATGCACTCTCACATGAGTTATCTGATTATATATATATTGATTAATTGGAAATTCTGTCTTGTTACGACTCATTTCATCCCATGCAATTCTGATAAGGATACTGTTGAGACTCAGGATGACAGAGATAGTATGATTACTACCAAGGGGAAGATGCTTATTTTTGTGGCCACCTTTCAGCTTTCACAGAAAGAACAAAAGACTCAAACACATCGTAAAGATCCTAAATCATGGTCGTTTTGTGATGCATTAGAGGTGTCGTTGGGGTTCGGGTTGGAGTTGGATATTAAAACTGAATTAAAATGCTGTGAAGTTAAAGAATTTGCATTTAGTTTCAAACTTCTTTCAACTCGGATATTTGAGTGTGATAGGTCAGCACCCAACGTTGAGACTAAGGGGGACGCCATCGGTTGTTTTGTGCTGTAGTTACTGTAAGTATCATAGAATCCTGCCCTAGGTTTCACTGCATAATTTGCTTTGATTTTGCAAAAGAGGAATTCTTCCTAATATTAAATGGTACAATGAAGTTACAATGTTTCTGCTATTTTTTAAAAATGCCATTGTTTCTATTAAATGTGGACGGTTCCCAATCAAGATACTAGAAGCTGTTGTTTGTAGCCCATCAAACTTTGCTTAATAAAATATTTCAACTACCCTTGCACTTTAATTCTAAGTTCCTCTTCGTCTTAATTACTTTATAATCCATTGCTTATCTCCATTTGTGCTGCAGAGAACATACAAAGGCTAGTTTCGCATAAAAGTTGAAGAGCAACAATATTGCCACCTACCATAGTTGCTATCAGCTAGAATACTTTCTGGACTCAAACTTGAAGTTTCATGGTGAAATACTTTCAGAGGAAGATATTTTCTTGAACCTTCTAAAGCTTTTAGCCTGAATAACTAGGCATCTGAGCTACTTTACTTCTGATCCATGTGGGAAGTTAAGTTTTAGCTGTAAACTTTACTATGATTAGTTGATTACCACTGTCAGTTATAATTGAATATTTCACAGGGATGATGAACACTCTTGGTTGTCATGTGTTTGCAATCTAGGAAATACAATGGCCTAGATTCCTCAACTAAACTTGGATGATTAATGCACAAGTGCTATGCTTCTTGGATATCTTCAATCTTTGATTTTCGTTCTGTCTTTGGTTTTGTGGAATGTGACAGAAAAACATGTGAGATTTTGCAGAGCAGAGGCGGTGTGCCATGCCAAATTTTTTGGGTTTGAAATGTGAGAAACAGTGCTCTGTTTACTTATCAAAAAGAAATAGGCAAAAGTCCTCTTCCATAATATTCTGCTTTCATATATGCTACTTTTTTTCTTCCTTTCTTAAATTGTAGTGATTCAATGCGTAGCCAGATTGTATATTCAGAAATCAAGATAATATACATGATAATTTCTCCTCCTTTTTTTTTTTTTTTTTTACTGAAATGGTAAACAATAATTTCAATAACTTTAATACTACAAAAAAAGTATTTAGTTTTAATTTTATTTATTTTTGTGGTGTGTGTCAAATTGCATGTATAATTTCTCAATGTTTGTGATACGCTGGGAGCATATTAGGTCTTGCTTTAAGGAATTGAGGTTGGTGTCAAATGAGCATGAAGAGATGCCTCATTGGTAGAGGCTCTGTATACTTCTACGCCAACTACAATTGTATTATTTGCTCAGTATGTTTAGTATTTGTCTACTATTAAATCTTGAATACAACTATTTGGATGCAACTTCTTATTGGTGCTGATTATAGCTTTATAATTCCCTTCATAGATGTAAATGATCATATGTCCTTTTACTCGATTCTCAACAAAAAAAAAAGTCCTACTCTTTTGTAGCATTTCATGTATAACATTCTTAGTCTTTTCTTTTTCTTCTATTACATTGGTTTTATGCTTCAAAAAAAGATACTATATTTTTTTCAATGTATAAGCAAATTCTTCCTTTAGTTAATTTGTTTTTTCAAATTTGAATAAGTGCATGCCCTGTTATTTCAAATTCGTAAGAAGTTTCTTTCTAATCCTGCACATTTATAAATAAATTGGAAAAAAAATAGTTCAGAATTCTATTATTAGGTAACATGAATCAAAGCTGTCTTAGCTTACACAATGCATAAAACTCAAACAATAAATCAACTACTAGAGCTTCTAGCTTCCTTCAAAGAATGAACAGACTATTAACACATGGCAGTGTGGCTTAATAGGTCCATGCCTTTAAGGAGTTTTGTTCTAATGCAACACATGTATAAAGTAAAACATGGGTAGATTGGCTTTGATTTTCTTTCAAGTTCAAGAAGCATTATGTGTCACTTAAAAAGTTGCTAAACAATCAACTCATAGGAAGAGAATAACTACAGTCTATATGACTAGAGTCTATATGGGTGTGGGTGAATGTGGGCGTAAAAATAAATATACATCAAGAGATAATTCATATCAGCATAGCCCAATAATTTCACTTTAGAGAGTTATAATGGCATCAGCAGCCTTGATCTACTTTTCACAAACCTGTATTAGAATCATCAAAATTTATTTTTCTTTGTTTTCTTATTGCTATGCCCTTTTGCCAAAGCAATTTGGTGGGTTTCTGAGCTTAGATTTATGAAAAGTAGCTAATGTGAGAGATGCAACAGTTTCAAGTCTCAACCAACACTTGATTTTTAAATAATTAGGCCAGATCTACTCACCTTGGTCCTCTTCATGCTAGAAAAGCAAAGCAAATATGAAAAGTACATTATCACTGACAAGTATGCAGTCAGCAAGATATACAGGAATAGAGATTACATACACTTTGACCAGTGGACGGGATATAATAACAAGCATTTGCAAATCTTCATCTTCATTTGTATTCCATATGTTGTAGCATTTTAATATTAAATAATTAAAATGAATAAATGTGATAAAAATAAATGTAAAGATGTGGGAGTGAATGTGGAAGATGAGGAGTTAGTGAAAAATGTTTAATCCCACATTGAAAAAGAGAGAGACTATTTGTTCTTTTTAATTGTGGTGATTAATGGGCTAACATGAATTGTCTCAAATATTGGGCCAGATACGTGCGCAAGGGGGAGGTGAAGGGTGGAGGTGTCAAATTTGGAAATGAATCAGCACCTTGGAACCTCCTACTTGACAGCCCATTCAGAGTTATTACTATATCCGTTGGTGAGTAAATGGCCCGAATTAATATTCCATTTTTATTATGGAAAATAATGAGCCATTAACCCACTTAATGGACTATCCGTTTGGGCCTTTTTATTATTCAGAAAACTCCTTATCTCACCATTAATTGTGTAACTCCAGCCCATCAGAATAATATCCAGCAATTAATCTTGTAACACCCACTATATCAGAATAATGGACCTAATTAATCAGATTAATTTGGGTAGTAATTTCGTGAGGCCCAATGAGCCTATAAATAGACCCATTCAAACGCAATCCATATGACTGTAATATACACACAAAAAAAAAAAAAAAAATAGGGAGATTCTTGGCAAGGAAGGGTGTTCTTTCTGGTGGAGCTTTGGGCTTGAACACTTTGTGCAGAGGTTGTTTTAGCCATACGACACTTGTTGGGCTATTGTATCCTGGGGGAGACAAGTTAAAGACGGTATGCACCGGTTACAAAGTTTAGCCAACCAAGGGCTTGAATCTCCTTAAAGAGAGTGAGTGTCGCGCCTCAGTCCAAATAGTGTTGTGTAATTTCTCTCTTTAAATTAATAAAAAATTCAAAAGTATTATTCAGTTTCTCTTTGTGTATTTCCATTATCATTGTATTTGCACCAACAATTTTAAGGAGATTCACACACATGGAGTCTACACAAGAGAAACCAAATGAGCCTGTTGGAGATCTTAACAAGCCATTTCGCTTTAAGGGAGCCCACTTCAAGAGGTGGAAAGGAAAGATCCTCTTCTACTTGAGCCTTCTCAAAGTTGCCTATATCCTTACTGAGAAGAATCCGTCAAAGGTTCCTACCGATGTGATGAGTGACGAAGAATATATTCTCCATCAAGAAAAAATAGATAAGTATACAAAAGACGAATATAATTGTCGCTCTTATCTATTGAATTGTCTTGCCGATCATTTCTATGATTATTATGATACTACTTACAAGTCTACTAAAAAAATTTGGAAAGCTTTACAAAGCAAGTATGATACCGAGGAGGCAGGTGCAAAGAAGTATGCTGCTAGTAGATTTTTCCGTTACCAAATGGTGGATGGAAAATTGGTGGTGGATCAAGCACAAGACTTCCAAATGATTGTAGCAGAGTTGAGATCCGAAGGCATAAAGATCGGAGACAATTTGGTGGTAGCTAGCATAATTGACAAACTACCACAATCTTGGAGGAAGTTCCAAAAGACGTTGCGGCACAAACAAAAGGAGACATCCTTGGAGACTTTGATCACCCGCATCCGTGTGAAGGAGGAGGCTAGAGGACAAGATGCACTCATGACACAAGAGAGCAATGGTAATTCCACCACAAAGGTAAACCTTATTTCATCTAATAATAATATGCCAAAAAATCATTTTCCTAGAAATGGTCAATTGAAGCCAAAAAAGAAAGCCTTTAAAAACAATAATAGATCACCTCAAGGAAGGGGAAACCCGAATAAAAATTACAATAAGAACCAAGGACCCCCTTCACAAGATCAATTTAATAGATCCTGTTTTGTCTGTGGCAAGAGTGGGCATATTGCTCGATTTTGCAAATTTAGGAAACGTGAATCTGTCTCGCAGGCTAACGTAACCGAAGAGCCTTTAGTGGCTATGATTACAGACATCAATATGGTGCAATATGTTGAAGGGTGGTGGGCAGATTCTGGTGCTAATAGGCACGTCTGCTATGATAAAAATTGGTTCAAATTGTACACTCCTTTTGAAGAAGAAAAAACTGTTATGCTTGGTGACTCTAGTAAAACCAAGGTTCTTGGGAGTGGTGAGGTTGAATTGAAATTCACTTCTGGACGTGTGCTAACATTGAAAGATGTACTTTATACTCCGTCCATAAGGAAGAATTTGATGTCAAGTTTTTTGCTTAACAAGGCTGGCTTCAAGCAAACTATGGAATCTGATAATTATGTAATCACTAAAAAGGGATTATTTGTGGGAAAGGGTTATGCTTGTGATGGAATGTTTAAATTAAATGTTGAGAATAATAAAGCATCTACCAGTTCAGTTTATATGCTTTCTTCTGTTAATTTTTGGCATGCTCGTTTGTGTCATATAAATAGTAGATATGTGGGAATCATGAGTAGTTTAGGATTAATTCCAAGACTGTCAAAAGATTTTGAAAAATGTGAAACTTGTAGTCAAGCTAAGATTACAAAAAGGCCTCATAAAAGTGTTGTAAGAATTACCGAATTGCTTGAGTTAATTCACTCCGATTTATGTGAATTTGAGGGAATTTTAACTCGTGGAGGAAATAGATATATTATCACTTTTATTGATGATTTCTCAAAATATACAACTATTTATTTGTTGAAAAATAAAAGTGATGCTTTTGAAAAATTTCAAGATTTTTTAAAAAGAAGTTGAAAACCAATTCGGTAGAAAAATAAAAAGAATAAGAAGTGATAGAGGCCGTGAGTATGAATCAAGTGCATTCAACTCATTTGTTCAGTCTTTGGGAATTATCCATGAAACTACTGCACCATATTCACCTGCTTCTAATGGTGTGGCTGAAAGAAAAAATAGAACTTTAATTGAGTTAACAAATGCCATGTTAATTGAATCTGGTGCACCTTTAAATTTTTGGGGTGAAGCTATTTTAACTGCATGTCATGTTTTAAATAGGGTGCCACATAAAAAGTCACACACCACATCTTTTGAGATGTGGAAAGGACATAAGCCAAATTTGGGATATTTGAGAGTATGGGGTTGTCTTGCTTATGTAAGGCTTACTGAGTCTAAAATACCTAAATTAGGTATAAGAGCTACTATCTGTGCTTTTCTTGGTTATGCATTTAATAGTGCAGCCTATAGATTTTTTGATCTTGAAAACAAAATAATTTTTGAATCCGGTGATGCAATTTTTCATGAAGAAAAATTTCCTTTTAAATTGAAAAATAGTGGGGGTGAAGAAAATATTTTGTCATAACCTAGTTCTTCTACTTCACATTTACAAAATCAAGAAAATTTTGAAATGGAACCTAGAAGGAGTAAAAGAGCTAGAGTTGAAAAGGATTTTGGTCCTGATTATTATGTTTTTAACATTGAGAAAAATCCCCAAAATTTAAAAGAAGCTTTAACATCACCTGATGCTATATTTTGGAAAGAGGCTGTAAATGATGAGATGGAATCTCTAATTTCTAATAAAACTTGGAAATTAGTAGATCTTCCACCGGGTTGTAAGACCATAGGTTGTAAATGGGTCCTTCGAAAAAAGTTGAAACCGGATGGATTAATAGATAAGTTTAAAGCTAGACTTGTTGCAAAAGGCTTTAAACAAAAAGTTGATCTTGATTTCTTTGATACATTTTCTCCGGTAACAAGAATTACATCTATTAGATTGTTAATTGCTATTGCTACAATTTTTGATTTAAAAATTCATCAAATTGATGTAAAAACTGCTTTTCTAAATGGGGACCTAAAGGAAGAAATTTATATGGATCAACCTGAAGGCTTTGTAGAGCCTGGACAAGAAAGCAAGGTATGTAAGCTAACTAAATCCCTATATGGCTTAAAACAAGCACCTAAGCAGTGGCATGAAAAGTTTGATTCTTGCATGATTGAGAATGGTTATAAATCAAATGAATGTGATAAATGTATTTATTCTAAATCATGGAATAATTTACATGTTATTATTAGCCTCTATGTGGATGATATGTTGATTTTTGGCTCAAATATGCATGTTATAAATGAGACAAAAAATATGCTTAAAAGCCATTTTGATATGAAAGATCTTGGTGAGGCTAATTTTATTTTGGGCATGAAAATTACAAAAACATGTGATGGAATATACCTTGGTCAATCACATTATGTTGATAAAATATTGAGAAAATATAATTTTCATGATCATAAAAGTGTAGCTACTCCTTTTGATTCTAGTGTTCATTTATTTTTTGTCAATAATGATGGTGAGATTTTTAATCAAAAGGATTATGCTAGCATCATTGGTAGTTTGTGTTATGCTACTGATTGTACTAGACCTGACATTGCATATGTAGTAGGAGTACTAAGCAGATTTACTAGCAAACCTAGTAAAGATCATTGGCTAGCTATCGAGCGAGTCATGAGATATTTAATTGGTACCAAAAACTATGGCTTGTTTTATAAAAAATACCCTGCTGTGATTGAAGGTTTTAGTGATGCCGATTGGAATACTTTGTCAGGTGATTTTCTCTCTACTACTGGTTGTATTTTTACCTTAGGTAGTGGTGTCATTTGTTGGAAATCTAAAAAGCAAACAATAATTACTAATTCAACAATGGAAGCTGAATTAATAGCATTAGCTTCAACTAGTGAAGAGGCAAATTGGCTTAGAGATTTGTTATATGAAATTCCACTTTGGGAAAAGTCAATTCCACCTATATTAATTCATTGTGATAGTACTGCTGCAATTGGTAGAGTTAAAAACCGTTATTACAATGGTAAATCCAGACCTATAAGAAGGAAGCATAGTACTGTGCGATCTTATTTGAGTAGTGGCATCATAACTGTAGATTATATTAAATCTAATGATAATCTTGCAGATCCATTTACCAAGGCCTTAGCAAAAGATAGAGTCTAGAATACATTGAGGGGGATGGGACTAAAGTCCATAGAATCATGAGCCATGTATGAGGATACCCAACCCAAAGACCAGAGATCCTGAGAATTGGGTTCAATGGGAAAAACGAATCATACGATGGTCGTAAGAAATGCACAATTTTTTTTTTAAGTATTTATTTTGTAAATAATTTTTTAATTATTCATCCCTATGATGTAAGTGCATTTATCCTGTAACCTTGACAAAATTTCACCTATGTGAGTGTGGGGGTGGGGCCGCTCCCTATGAGATTTGGACTTAATCTCAAATACACTCATGAAACCGGGATCAGCACATGGCCGTAAAGTGCTAGTTATAAAAGCTCATGTCAACACCTGGGTTGTTATGTGTAAGCAGTGACGCTTAATTTCCCAAAAGCAGTTCTAGTTCAAGTCGGAGACTACTACGACTCTGGAGTTGAGATCGCTGTTTTACTAAGTGAAGGTTTAATGCAGAGCACACCTTCATGATACATAGTGACCCATCTTTGCCTGGTAATCTCTCTTTAACTAAAAATTTAATATTAAAATGAGTGGGGGATTGTTGGAGCATTTTAATATTAAATAATTAAAATGAATAAATGTGATAAAAATAAATGTAAAGATGTGGGAGTGAATGTGGAAGATGAGGAGTTAGTGAAAAATGTTTAATCCCACATTGAAAAAGAGAGAGACTATTTGTTCTTTTTAATTGTGGTGATTAATGGGCTAACATGAATTGTCTCAAATATTGGGCCAAATACGTGCGCAAGGGGGAGGTGAAGGGTAGAGGTGTCAAATTTGGAAATGAATCAGCACCTTGGAACCTCCTACTTGACAGCCCATTCAGAGTAATTACTATATCCGTTGGTGAGTAAATGGCCCGAATTAATATTCCATTTTTATTATGGAAAATAATGAGCCATTAACCCACTTAATGGACTATCCGTTTGGACCTTTTCATTATTCAGAAAACTCCTTATCTCACCATTAATTGTGTAACTCCAGCCCATCAGAATAATATCCAGCAATTAATCTTGTAACACCCACTATATCAGAATAATGGACCTAATTAATCAGATTAATTTGGGTAGTAATTTCGTGAGGCCCATTGAGCCTATAAATAGACCCATTCAGACACAATCCATATGAGTATATGACTGTAATATACAAAAAAAAAAAAAAAAAAAAAAATAGAGAGATTCTTGGCAAGGAAGGGTGTTCTTTCTGGTGGAGTTTTGGGCTTGAACACTTTTTGAAGAGGTTGTTCTAGCCATACAACACTTGTTGGGCTGTTGTATCCTGGGGGGAGACAAGTCAGAGACGGTCTACACCGGTTACAAAGTTTAGCCAACCAAGGGCTTGAATTTCCTTAAAGAGAGCGAGTGTCGCGCCTCAGTCCAAATAGTGTTGTGTAATTTCTCTCTTTAAATTAATAAAAAATTCAGAAGTATTATTCAGTTTCTCTTTGTGTATTTCCATTATCATTATATTTGCACCAACACCATACCTGCAATGATGATTGTAAATAAAGTAGTAGTAGTAACAGTGATAACATGTCACAGGATGATCTTCAAAAAATGTCAATTGTAACCAACAAAAAGTAGATGGGAGAAATTTCAATTAATTTTAAAGTAGATATCATTCAGCAAGCCAGAACTATGAATCTATGACCTATCTTGGAATCCACAACAGCACTCATCAAATTGCAGTTTAATAGCTGCACCGAGGCATCCCACAAGCACTAAAGCACAATAGATAACATCTATTTAATACAGGGATTCAGAACATCCTCCAAATTGTTCTTTGAACCCCACATTAACTAACATCTTCTGAATTACGTCATTAGATAGCATCTTCTAATGCCAGTAGAAAACATAAAACATAGAATTGTTTACCTGGTGAGCATCGTTAACAAGGATATGAAATGTGCTATTAGAATATATTTTATACTCTTGAGGCTTTCCAGGGTACTTCTCATGTGAACCTGATGCAAGATACAGAGTGCCACTTCCCTTTAGGACAACAAGAACTTCTTCACAGAAATGCCTATGAATCGGTGTATACAAATGTTTGAAGCCATACCTCAACCTGCGAGAACCCAAAACTTGCATTAGATAATTCAGGAAAACAGATGTGTGACATATTTACCTTGCCTTTACAGAGATTATTGCCAAAGCTAATTCAAGCCAATGCAAGGGATGCACATAATCTAGAAAATGATTTTTTTTTTTTTTTGGGGTTCAAAACTACAAACAAGACGGGCTTATTATTATATAAAATTCTATATTATTACTTTTAGATGATCAGGACGCGAAGCACATTATGTCAGTCCACCAATAAAATTTTCTCTGGAATTTTGTTGAGAAAAATCCAATGGAAGATATGAAAGAAAACAAACAAAAACAAAGAGATAGATTCGATGGTGGGTGGAAGAAACAGAGAGATATATAACTCAATGGCAAATTTTAACACTCTTATAAGGCCCAATAAGTTAATTGATGCTAGAAATACTACAAATTTTATTATACAAGTCTTACAATTTGATGGGTTAATGACAAGAAGCAATTTAAATGCCCATTTATTATCTTATTACAATGCCATCTGATTGTTGCTAGTGTAAGTAGTTTTTGTAGTAAAATTTGTAATTTCCAAATAATTACCTTTTAAGTGAATGGATAATGCTAGCAGAAAAACTTGTAGCAATCTTATTATTGCTCAAATGGTTTTTTTTTTTTTTTTTTTGAGAATCTACTCGAATGAATTAATCATATGAAAAGGTAGAATAATATATAAATTTTAAATGAAAAATTTATAGTATTTATTAATTTCTACACATTACATATCTATCTTTATTTATATAATAATACTAAAAGCTGAAGCGTTGAGCCACATCCGTAGCCATGTCATTTTCATAATTCTTTTTGAATTTTTCCTACAATTTTAAAATAATTTTTATTAATTTTAAAATGCTGATTAATATAGAATAAATTCCAGCCCTATTTTATCATAAAGCCCACTTCTTTTAAATTTAATTCCACCATAAATCCCAAACCCAAGCCTTTTCAACTGAAATCCTCTCTAAAACCATTTGTTTTCATGCTTTAAACTTTTTTGTTTTTTCCTTTCCTTTTGTTACACGGTTTCAATTTCTCTCCCCACATTTTAGTTCTTTCCCTTTCCCTTTCAACGGTTTCAGATTCTCCCCATGTTTTAGTTCTTTCCCCTTCCCCACCTTATGTTCTACGGTTTCACATTAAATTCACGCCAACCTCACTCCCTTCTGGCAGCAACCTCTCTGTCTTCCTTCCTTCCTATCTTCCTCTCTTCACATTATATAAATACTGACAAAAGCTGCTAAGGTATCTAAAAATCTCAGTTCCTTTTGTGCTCTATTATTTTCCTTGATTTTTTCCCCCTTCTTACGGCCTCTTTCGTGCTTTAGGGTATTGAATTTTTTATTGTTGGGTTTTTTAATTGGAGCTCTACCTCTTTTGGGTCTGTTCGTTTTGAGTTTTTAGATTGCTGGGTTTTAAATTCTATGTGATTCCAACGACTTAGTGTGACTCTGAGTTCTTAGTGTAGTTCTGTGGTGTTTGCTTCCGCTGTTTGTTCAGTGTGACTCTGAATTCCTGGGGTTTGAATTTTCTGCAGTAATTTTTCTGCATAATTGTGTTTATTATGGTCTTTGGTTTAGACATGGTTTATTCTGGCAGTAGTGATGAAACTGTTCCGCTATGGGACTACTGTACGTTCAATCATCAATGTGCTAATGTGATTAACATTGGTGACACTAAAATGAGTAATGTTTTGCTCTCAATGATCTGTTCTTATTTTTCAATTGCCACTTTTTTTTTTTTTCATTTTTCGTTTGCTCAGTTCAAGATGTGATCTAGATTTGGCATGTTGGTACTGTTGTGGGTGTGGATACCGAAACAGGTGCTGAATACAATCTTAATGGACCTTCTACCTAGGAAGTTGTTAACGAATTGCTTTTCAACATTGGTGACATTATAATGAGTAATGTTTTGCTCTCAATGTGTTGTGAAGATGAACATGAACAAAGTAATGATTTGTTCTTATTTTGCTTTTGTCACTTTTTCTTTTCTTTTTTTTTCTTTTCCTTTTTTCATTTTTGTTTGCTCAGTTCAAGATGTGATCTAGAATTGGCATATTGGTATTGTTGTGGGTGTGGATACCGAAACAGGTGCTGAATACAATCTTAATGGTCCTGCTGCCTAGGAAGTTGTTAACGAATTGCTTTTAGCTGAGGTAGAGGGTAGACCTAAACTTCTTTGCTAACCGTTTATCGTTGGAATTGGACTTCTATTAATTGGACTTTTGGATTCATAAACGGGTTAGATGTGAATCAGTTAATGTATCTGGTTTGAGAAATTATATAATATTTTGAGATGCAATTCACTATCACCAGTGCTGTCAACATATATGCACATCATAGCTACTCTTACAGCACATGATTCCTGGTGTTTAAACTTTTTGCAATAATTTTTCTGCATAATTGTGTTTATCATGGTTTTTGGTTTAGGCATGATTTGATATTCATGGTTTCAATTTGTGAATTCGTGAAACTCAAGTGACTGCGCAAGCATTTTTATGTTATTAGCGTTAGAACATCCCTCACATGCCACTTCACAATTGTCTTCTCAACCTGTACATTGGTGCTCTAGAAACCAGTCAGGGTATGTATGTGGTTAGTGATGGATTTATTATATTGAACTTTATGCCAATGTGAACTGAGAATTCTTTAGTGCTGGAAAAGTACTTTTCTGTTTGTTTTGTTTATTTGCTTTTATCATTCTTCTTTATGACTAAATCCTGTTACAAAAATTCTTTTTCTCATGGGGCCTTTAACTTTTATCCTCTAAAAGCCGGTTCATATAGAGTTCTTTTATCCAAAGAATATGGTGAAAACGAAAGCACTAAAAGAACAATTACTCCTCCAATTGATTTCTTTTTCATTTTCCTTTTAATTTAATTGTTCTGAGAGGTTTCAAATCTAGTGTCTAAGCTATGGACTGCAAAGAAATCATTCCTTCCAAAACGAGATATGGAGTGGTTCTTCTTTTGTCTTCAGTAACTGATCTGGATATTAATTAATTTTGAGCTATTTCAAAATTATTAATAATTTATTTATATATACAACTTATGCAGGGTTTATGTTTAAACGACTCTCTTTATGTTTCTTCTTGCAATATTCAATGCTTGCACTGTCATCAATGGATATCTAATTTAAGTTAGTGATGTATAGTTTTATATACAATTATTAGCGATATAATTTTAGAACATATTATAAAATAACATTAATACTAATTAATTGTTAAGGATAAGAATTGTTATTCAACTGAAAAACAAACTCATGCATGCTGGTTGTGATATGGTGATATCTTAGAAATTCAAAGTACAAAAGAGACCTACAATTGGAGGTAAGATAAATGATAGCATTAGCCATTAGAAATAGAATCATTTGGGGTCATTAACTTCTCACCTTCTACCACCGCATACCCTTGGTGCGATAGTTACTTCACAAGTGTAAGTGTTTATGGGGTGTTGGAGCCAAGGGTTGGGGTTCAAGTCTCCAAGAAGGAACTTCACACACATATATACTTAAATTAGGTTAGAGTAGAATTTTTATCTTGTATTAGAAATTAAAAAAAAAAAAAAAAAAAAACTTCTCACCTTCTCTACACTACTTTAAAGAACAAAAAAGCAAGGTTGTGGATGTCTATTCGGTTGCTCCACAACTGCTATTTTACTATTAATGAAAGTAACTGACACATGTTAATTTATTTGCTACCCTCATCATTTGTTGATCATTTAGATACATGGAATATGTGATTGCTAATGAAAACTCTATAAAATTGTTTAAGACATTGCTAGGTTGGCAAATCAAAACTATGCTTAAATAATTGAAATATATATTCAATACTATAACATTTAAGCTTTATAGTGGAGGGTATATGAAAGGCTTCTATTCATAAGAAAATAAAATAAAATAAAATAAAATAAAAAACTAAAAATAATTGCTAAAACTTAATCAATCACTCATCCATAAAACAAGCAAAACAGTGAAACACTATAAATTAAAATCCTAAACAACTTCAAAATACAAACAAAAAATATCATTAAAATACTCTACACAATCATGAAAATGAGCATACAACATGAATTATTTTCCAATGTTGGAAGACAATCGCCAAGATTTTTAGGCAACATCAAAATGAGGTACACAATTTTAAATTCACAACTAATGTTTGTTACTTTCACATAAACTACTTTTTCTCTACTAATCACAACCTACCATGTCCAAAATTGTGCCACAAAATATTGTAATCCTATATTTTCTCTTTCTATTAACTTTATCCAATGAAGTCGTGCACTGTTCTAGAGTGTTATATTTTAAAAATTTTTTTTTTTACTTCATTGATCCAATATTGCAATTAATTCTAAACCAACCAAATGGAAAACAATTGCTGCAAAACTATCGACAAATCCTTCAGTATACAACTTTTGGAATAAACACATTTTGCATCCCAAAAAACCAAGCATGCAAGAAAATGGAGTGGGTCATTGGAATCATGAATGACCTTACCCTTATAGAAACGAAGAATTACATGTTACATGTAAAATGTACTCAATTGACTTGGAAATGTACAAATTAACCAACCGAGTATGGTAGAAATTTTGTTTCCAAAATAAAAATCTATAATCAAATTTCCTCATTCTATTCCGAATACAAATCTCTAATAATACAAAATTAATTCCTTTACCAAAACCTCCAATCACCATAAATCCTGTAATATATTGGTCAGTCATATATAATGCAGCTTGAGTAGCAATAGATAGAAAAATATTAATAATTAATAATATAAAATAATAACACTCTCATAAACAAATTTATCACGTGCAACGTGCGAGTCCGCAACTAATTTTCTTAAACCAGGATGATATTTAATAAAGTTTTGAGCTTTCGTTACTGTTTATATACTCTCTTTTCTTTTTTCTTTTTTTAGGCTCCAATCTCCCTTTCATATCCTATTCATGACATGCTGTGTAACGAAAAAGTCAAAGTCCATTATTATTAGCAAACTATCACATTAATTAATGTAGCCCACTACGTTGTAATTGTTGAAACAAACACCGGTTTATATTTTTATTAATTTTTAAATGGGACATCCATATGTTATTTTAATTAGATAATATATTGAGTTATACAACTAATTTAACTAGTCAAAAATTTGTGCAATATAGAAGAAACTTTAACCAATATGATTTTTTATTTTATTCTTTCTTAGAATATAAAATTTTAATAATTATGGTAATTATTAATAATTATTGATTATGATAGTATTTATATATGAAATTATTTATTCTACCATTTAAAGTTAAAGAAAATATGACATATTAAGATTCTAATAAAAGGGTTTAAATATAAAATAAAATTTTAAATTACTTAAAAATTTATTATAATAATGATGTTTTTATGCAATATCCTTAACTAATTATATAAAATGATTAACTAAATTAACTCTTATTATTTTTTATTATATATTTTTAATAGATGGTGTAAGTGCACAATAGCGCCTGGACCCAAAAACAAACGTGGGCTTAGGCCCAATGAGCCTTAAACAATGAAATTTGTAGAACGTGGGTTCGCAATTTAGTTTAGTGGTGTTCGAAGCTTGATGAACAGGCTAGAATGTTACAGTATTTGCAAACAATGGACGAATAGGGCAAATGAACCTCCTTGGACATAAGCCGAAGATGATTTATGTATTATTTCTCTTTTTCTTTCAAAGATTACAGTTCTTAGTCCTTCTCTAGTTCTCTAAAAAAACCTCTCCCTTTTCTTTGTTCTCTTTCCTCCTTAAATACTTCTTCTCCTTCCCTCTTTATGCACGTGGCACACAAATGTTACCCTTAGATCCTCTCCCCTACTTTCCACCACCTTCCTGAAGTCCTTAAACAATGGCCAGAAGACCCATTCTACTGTTTAGGGGTCACTTCCCCATTAATGCGGCCAGGGAGGTAGGTGCAGAGTCTTTAATGTGGAGATAGCAGCCTTTTTCTGAGATATTTTTCTCAGTCCGTGGCGTCTAGAAGGTATTTAGATCCCCCTCTTAACCAACAGTTCGCCCAGAACACTGCCTATAATCTTCATGACGAATCCTAGGGTCATTGCGGGTCTTTCCAAAGGGAGATTATTCCTCGGACGAATCCTCGGACCTTCGCCCTGTGGGCCGACCTACAATCTTTAAAGGCCTTTAGTAAAAAAAAAAAAACGGTCTGGAACCTATCAATGAAGCCCAAGGCTCAAATACTTGCTCAGGTCCCTTTACTCCTCACAATAGCCCCTCAAAACTTTATTTTTCCCCATCTGAGGAGAAAAATGGAGTTTTGATCCGACCAAAATACCCTTCACACGTTTCACACATCATCGCGCGTGTGGGGATCCTTCCGTTTTCCAGAAAATGCCGTCAGGCGCTTTGAATTTCAAAACGCGCGCATTTATGACCGCAAGTTATACCCTGTTCCCCACGTTCAACGGTGAGATGAACATCCAACGGCCCGTGTCGCCCACTGAAAATTTGGGCAGGAAGAATCCAATTTCGAGGCCGCCTCCCGCACGTCATGACGCTTGGAAATCCGCACCTTCATTCATTTCTTCAGAGTTTAATCACATCAAAGTATCAGTCATTGCCTTTTCTCTCCAAAAACCCGTGGAAAATCGCACAACTAAACTTTGTAAGTTCTTGCTTTCTTTACTCCTTTCTTCTCAGATTTTGTCCTTGGCTCCCTCCTTAACTACTTTCCCTCTCAAAACTTGCTTTTTCTTTCCTCCTAAATGGGTAGGTTTAAGTGTTTGGTAGACACCGCCGTTGGGATGGAAGGCTTTAGGGCCAAATACCAGATTCCCAGTGACATAGGCTTGAAATACTGTCCGGCGGAAGCCGTAGGCGGTTCTAGGAAGACGAGAGAGGTTACTATCCCTATGATTGCCTTCATAGAAGCTGGGATGACCCTCCTTATGAGGAGTGTAACTAGGGAATATCTTCGCAGCCATAGATTATGCCCAGACCAATGCGCACCTAATGTATTTAGGGTCTTAGGAAGTGTCGACGCTCTAAATGAGCAGATGGACTTGAACCTCACATGGCACGATGTTGCATTTATGTACGAATGCCACAAACTTAGGAGCGTAGGTTATTACATTAAATCACAGTCTAGTGTAGTTAGGTTAATTTCTTGTCTACCCAAGTCCAATAAAGGCATGAAGGATGACTACCTCATCGCCTCAGGCAACTGGCACGACGGCCCTCACTGCCCAGTCGTATGGGGAGATCTAGGTGTGACTCCTCAGGAGTTAATTTCCCTTCCTCATGACTCAATCTCAACCCCTTTAAATATTTTATTCCTTTTTGCACGCTGTTATTTCTGATTTTTCGCGCTTATCACAAATCTAACCATATTTGTCTCCTCGGGTGTTGCTTTTCGCAGATAAACAGTACATACGCCCACGCTTGAGCCACTGTAACGTTGCCGACTTAAACCGCGTCCTCCATTCAGAAGTCTTCGTGAGTGAAGACTTGCAAGTAAGAGCGGCTCACTTAATACTAGGATAGGACCCCATATCCTCGGATTTCTAAGAGATAGAGAACATGATTATCGCGGGGGACAGGTGACGCTGGAGAATAAACGTAGCAAGGCTGCACTTCCTCGCCGACCACGACATTCCTGACGAGCCCAACACCATCCTATACACGCGACCCATCGTGGCGATACCTCTCTCAGCGCACTCTTGGACAACCGCCGCCCCGGAGGAGAAAATGTCCTCGTCGCACTCGTTGGACGAGGAGATAAACCAATTCCAGCTCGAGGACATCGAAAGACCCCGAGGAAAGCAGTTTGTCGTACTCACTGACGAGGAAGACGAGCCCGCCGAGACCTCCGGAATTACAGGTTTGATAGTTGCCCGTCCTGACGACAATTCTGAGGAGGAAGAAATGGACATGCTCAAAGGCCTTCTGAATAAGAGAGGCGAGAGAGTCGCCAAAAAAGGAGCGGGAGGGTCTCAAGTTCCTCTGTCCTTGCCACCACCCCCTCCTCCAGCCGATCCTAAGCCTCCCGTTGAGGAGCTCAAGAAGAAAAGAAAGGGGGAGACCGAGGAGGCTAGTGGCGAAAAACAGAAGAAACTAAAACAGTAGCCACAACAAGCTCAGTAGCAAAAACTAGACAAAGGCAAGGGACATGCTCGTTCAGTTGAAAGCGGGGAGATTAGGGACTTGGCCGAAGTGCGCCAAGCACTAGCTACCTGGTCTCCCAAGTTGAGACTGGACAGAGCACCAATCTCTTGCCAGTCTAGCATTAGGGCATTCCAACAAGACCACGCCCTCCACCTGGCCGATGCGTTGGAACGTCCCCTTCTGGTGCCTAAGGATATGGAAGCCTTGGAAAAAATGAGTCAGCCTCAGCTATTCCTTTCTTTGAAAAGGGAATTAGCCCTGGTAAGTTTCACTCCTTATATACATTTCGTTTTTCTTGATATCTTACTATTAGTGAATGTCTTCCTATGTCTAAGCCTCTGATACTTGGTCACAAGCCGTTCAAGAGGTCTTTGCTGCCGAGAAGTTCGTGGAGGATTCTCGGAAGAAGGCTGGAATGGAGCAGGAGATCCGGATGGAGACTGAGAAGTCCCTAGGCCAGGCCCTCGCAGAAAATGAGAAACTCTCCTCTTAGCTGGCCAATCTAAAAAGAGAAAGTGATGGTGCCGAGGCCAGCCTGAGAACCATGAGAACTCAAGTGGAGGGGTAGCGCAAGCTTCTTCATCAAAAGGATGAAGAGCTCTCCAAAACTCATAAAGAACGCTCTGACTTGGAGAAGGAGCTTGCGAAGATGAGGGAGGAAGCTCGCACCTTCAGGGATTCGCTAGAGGCCGCGAAGAAGGCTGGATATAAGGAAGGGGTGGCGGCGACAAAAGACCAGCTGACAGAGGCGTTCACGGCCTTGTGCCGAGAATACTGTCAGCAGGTTTGGGGAGAAGCCCTAAACGCAGCAGGGGTTCCTTTGGCTTCCGAGCTGAGGAAGCCCGAGAACGTTTGGCTTCCCTTTGACATACAGGAGATAGAAGAGGCTCCTGCTGTCATACCTGCCCTTGAGACAACCCCTTCTGGTCTCCCTCCTGCGATCCCAGAGCCCATTCCGGATCCTACAGAACCCATGGGTTCCCATAAAGAGAAGGAAGTGGATAGAGGCGCTGAGAAGGACTTAAGCCAAAGTGCTGAGTCCATAGTTCCTCCGTCAACTACTGCAGACAAAGGGAAACAAGTCCTGTCTTCCTTTGAGTTGGAGTTAAAAAATACTGAGGCTACCAACACTTTCCAGCTAGACCCCCCTCCAAAAGCTTAGGGTCGAACCTAGGGCTTCTTTTTTCTTTGTAATTGAGATTTTTCATGTAATGTATATCAAAACAATTAATGAAAGACAGTTTCGTTTGATCTTCATCTGTCTTCTATTTATTTTATCTTTGTGTTTACCATTAGAGTTCTCCTTAGCACACAACGAAAGAATGAATGGAACAACTAACTCCACTTTCAGTAGCTGATCAATTACAACTTTAAGCAGCAGTACACATACTTACCTTGTACCTCGCAATTTACATCTTAGGAGTGTAGCAAGCATAACACAATAACGAACGCCTAACAAGCTAAATTAACTTTTTGCTAACATCTGTAAAGTAAAGTGTTCAAGAACCTGACAAAAACAAACTAGGTTTAGATGATAAGTAGTGCCTCACTTTGCAAAGCAATGTGATACTTAGAGTTTGTAACCTGAAACGTTAATTTTAGTAAAGTGTGGGGTCCGAGGACCTTGCATTTCCAGATTTCTTTTTGATACTTGAAAATGTATAACTTAAAATTCCATTTAACCATGATTCCGTTTATTAAATAATAAAATATCAATTTTCATAGGGTAGGTGGTCCGAAGACCAGACATAACCAAGTTTTTGTTTGATACTTAGGAACATATCAATTTCTACCAGGTATGTGGTCCGAGGACCATGCATTACCAAGTTTCTGTTTGATATTTAAGAACATATCAATCTCCACAAGGTATGTGGTCCGAGGACCATGCATTAGCAAGTTTCTATTTGATACTTAGGAATATATCAATTTCCACAAGGTCCGAGGACCATGCATTACTAAGTTTCTGTTTGATATTTTAAAACATATCAATTTCCACAAGGTATGTGGTCCGAGGACCATGCATTACCAAGTTTCTGTTTGATATTTTAGAACATATCAATTTCCACAAGGTATGTGGTCCGAGGACCATGCATTACCAAGTTTCTGTTTGATATTTTAGAACATATCAATTTTCACAAGATATGTGGTCTGAGGACCATGTATTACCAAGTTTCTGTTTGATATTTTGAAACATATCAATTTCCACAAGGTATGTGGTCCGAGGACCATGCATTACCAAGTTTCTGTTTGATATTTTAGAACATATCAATTTTAACAAGGTATGTGGTCTGAGGACCATGCATTACCAAGTTTCTGTTTGATATTTTAGAACATATCAATTTTCACAAGGTATGTGGTCCGAGGACCATGCATTACCAAGTTTCTGTTTGATATTTTGAAACATATCAATTTTCACAAGGTATGTGGTCCGAGGACCATGCACTACCAAGTTTCTGTTTGATATTTTGAGAGTTGTAATTTATAAGCCCGTATACATTCATAATTTAGACCACGAACGACAAAAGTACCTTCCATTAATAATAATACCTTCGGAGGTTGTTTACATTCCACAGGCGTTGTACAACTTTTTCATCTAGATCAGCTAGCCGATATGACCCTATGCCTGCTACAGAAATAATCCGATATAGTCCTTCCCAGTTCGGTCTTAGTTTACCCCAAGCTAGGTTTCTAGCAGTACCCACAACTTTTCTCAGCACCAGATCCCCAGACGTAAGTGGCCTTAGCTTCACATGGGCATCATACCCTCGTTTAAGCTTCTGCTGATAATAAGCCATTTGGACCATAGCTGTCTCTCGCCGTTCCTCAACTAAATCCAGGCCTTTCTCCAGGAGGCTGTTGTTGTTTTCTGGACTAAATGAACTCGTCCTTAGTGTGGGGAAACTAGATTCTAAAGGTATCACTACCTCGGCCCCATAAGTCATAGAGAATGGCATTTCTCCTGTGGATCTACGCGGCGTAGTTCGATACATCCATAGAACATGTGGTAGTTCTTCTACCCATCTGCCCTTCGCATCGTCCAGACTTTTCTTGAGTCCACTAACTATGACCTTGTTAATGGCCTCAGCTTGCCCGTTTCCCTGAGGATAAGCTAGAGTGGAGTATTTATTTATGATGCCCATGTCACCACAATATTTCCTAAAAGCTCTACAATCAAATTAAATGTCATTTTCCGAAATGAGTGTGTGTGGTACCCCAAATCTAGTGATGATGTTCTTCCATATAAACTTCTTGGAATCGACGTCCCTAATATTTGCTAAGGGCTCAGCCTCTACCCATTTAGTGAAGTAGCCAGTCCCCACAAGCAGCCACCTTTTGTTTCCTACAGCCTTCGGAAATGGCCCTACTATGTCCAATCCCCATTGAGCGAAAGGCCAAGGACTGGAGAGAGGATTAAGGACTCCTCCAGGCTGATGAATGTTAGGAGCAAACCTCTGGCATTGGTCACACTTTCTTGCAAAGTCTTGAGCTTCCCTCTGCATATTGGGCCACCAATATCCTTGAGTCAGGGCCTTATGAGCTAGGGACCTTCCCCTAGTATGGCTCCCACAAATTCCCTCATGCAGTTCTTCCAAAAGCGCCTCCGTTGATTCGGGGTGCACACATAACAAATATGGTCCGGAGAAGGATCGTTTATACAATTTCTAATCCTC
Source organism: Castanea mollissima (assembly GCA_014183005.1). Classification (NCBI taxonomy): domain Eukaryota; kingdom Viridiplantae; phylum Streptophyta; class Magnoliopsida; order Fagales; family Fagaceae; genus Castanea; species Castanea mollissima. Next base: position 65,652,830 of record JACAVU010000003.1, read on the forward strand.
AGACGACCAAAAACGCGGTGCCTTTCGACGGATCTTGTCTGCTTCAGACTTATCCTCGGGAAGAATGTCGTTTTTCAGAAAAGATATCATAGGATCGATCCAACTAGGTCTAGGCCTTATTAAGTGGATCCGGGCTGCACTAACAGTGGTAAGAGCTGGCTCTAGCAAATCTTCGACAAGGATAATCCTAGGCAAACTCTGAGCCGATGATGTCGCTAAGGTAGCCAAAGAGTCTGCATGTGTATTTCCACTTCTAGAAACGTGAGACAGGATAAAGGAATCGAATTTAGATTGTAAACGTTTGACCTGGGTTAAGTATTCTTGCATTCTTGGGTTCCTAGCCTCCATGGTCCCCGTCACCTGGCCTACCACTAACTGAGAATCCGAGCGCATATGAACTCCTTTTCCGCCCATCCTATGCACCATGTTCATACCGACCAAGATTGCTTCGTACTCGGCCTCATTATTAGTAGCCGAGAACGCCAACCTCAGAGATTTTTCGAAGACAATTCCTTCGGGGGATACCAAGACAAGTCTGGTGCCAGACCCTTTCTAGTTAACTGCCCCATCAACGGACACTTCCTAAGTGGGAGGTCCTATGCCTGTGATCACACCAACTGATTTTTCATCCATGTGTGATTCCTTCACAGTTTCCTCCAATAATGGTTTTGCGAACTCCGCCATCAAATCTGCAAGAACCTGGCCCTTTATTGAGGTGCGCGACATGTATTTGATATCAAAAGCTCTCAAAATAGTTCCCCATTTAGCCACCCTTCCAGAGTAGTCAGCGCTGCGCAACATTGACTTGAGAGGCAGTTGGGTTAAAACTACAACGGTGTGGGACTAGAAATAATGAGGAAGCCTCCGCGTGGCATGAACTATGGCTAAAAGTGCTTTCTCCAAAAGTAAGTAACGTACCTCGGCGTCATTCAGAGTTTTACTGATGTAGTAGACCGGTCTTTGCACCCCACCGTCGTCCCTTATGAGGGCCAGGCTGACCGCATAGGCGGCCTCTGCCAGATACGCAAACAGGACCTCATCTACTTCAGGCCGAGACATAATGGGTGCCCGGGAAAGATATTCCTTAAGTTGTTGGAAGGCTACAACGCACTCCTCGGACCATTGGAACCCCCTCCACTTATTCAACAGTTGGAAGAAAGGCCTGCATCGGTCAGCTGACCGAGAGATGAACCTGCTGAGAGCAGCAATCATTCCGGTCAATTTTTGAACTTCCTTTGGATTCCGAGGTGGGTGTAAGGTTTGAATAGCTTTGACTTGTGCCGGATTCACCTCTATCCCTCTATGAGTAACCATATAACCCAAGAACTTCCTAGAACTCACACCAAAAGAACACTTCGAGGCATTAAGACGCAACTTGTACTTTGTAAGTACCTGAAAGGTGTCGTCCAAATATTTCACGTGTGCAGATATCGTCTTACTCTTCACTACCATGTCATCCACGTATATCTCAATGGTCTTTCCAAGCTGCAATTCAAACATTCTGGTCATCATCCTTTGGTAAGTAGCCCCAGCATTCTTCAATCCGAACGGCATCACTTTATAGTGATAATTCCCTGTTGGAGTAATAAAGGCAGTTTTTTCCTGATCTTCTACCGCCAGTGGAATTTGGTGATAACCCTAGAAGGCATCCAAAAAACTCATCCAAGGATGTCCGACGGTGGCATCCACTAGCTATGCGCGGCATCGGGAACGAGTCCTTTGGGCAGACTTTGTTTAAATCTGTGAAGTCCATACATACCCGTCATTTTCCGTTTTTCTTTTTGACCACAATCGTGTGCGCCAACCACTCCGGATAGAAAACTTCCTTAATAGCCCCAACCCTCTTGAGCTTGAGCACCTCTTCTTTAACGGCTTCGGAGTGCTCCTTGGAGGAACGCCGAGGGGGATGCCTTTTAGGAGGAATAGCAGGATTGACGTTTAAATGATGACAAATGAAGCTTGAGTCAACCCCCGAAGCCTCGTAGGGGTCCCAGGCAAAAACATCGATGTTGTTCTTTAGAAACTCCACCAATTCCATTTTCTCTTGGTGTGGTAAACGTACCCCAACCTGGAAGAACCTTTCAGGATCATCCGATATCAGAAACTTATCTAGGTCTACGCATATGGCCTCCTCTGCTGTCACCACATCGGGCGCATCAAGAGTCGTTAATTGCTATAAGTCTTTCACAGCTAAGGTCGAGGACTGTGCTTCGGTCTGAAGCACTGCGGCCGAAATGCATTACCTGGCCACCAATTGGCTGTCGAGAATCTCTTCAATGTACTCCCCCGAAAGGAACTTAACCTTAACATGCAAGGTGGAGGAGACAGCCCCCAGAGTGTGCAGCCAGGGTCGGGCAAGGATGGCTGTGTATGGAAAATATGCATCAACCATAATAAAATCCACCTCAACCGTCTCCAAGCCAGATTGCATGGGCAACCGAATCTGTCCCTTTGGTATAACGACCTTCCCTTCAAAACTTATTAACGGCAAGTCGTAAGGGGTGAGATCCTCCAATTTCAACTTCAGCCCCTTAAACAAGTTAGGATACATAATATTCGCGCCGCTGCCATGATCAATCATCACCATTTTCACATCATAATTCCCTATCCTCAGAGTGACCACTAGGGCGTCGTCATGGGGTTGGATGGTCCCAACCTTATCTTCCTCTGAAAATCCCAAGACGGGCACATTCAGCTTCAATCTCTTCGGCTTGGAGCTTGCCTCCTCGGCTTGGGAGTGCGAAACTGCCATCACCCTGGTAGGGCATGAGCCAGTCCTGCCAGGCGCAGCGAAGATAACGTTGATTGTTCCCAATGGAGGCCGAGATGAATTATTCCTCTGATTATTCGAGCCAAACTGACTGCCCTGTTTGTTAGATTGGGATAGGTGCTGCTTTAATTTTCCTTCGCTGACAAACTGTTCCAAGTGGTTCCAGAGGGTCCGACAGTTCTCGTTAGTATGACCCACATCTTGATGGTACTGACAAAAGAGATTCTGATTCCTCTTGACAGGATCCCCTGCCATCTTACTGGGCCATCTGAAGTAGGGTTCCTTATGGACCTTCTCTAGTAGTTGGTGCACCGGTTCTCAAAATACAGTATTAACAATCTGAGGTGCTGCTGAGCCAGACTGCCCAGAGTAATCTCTTCTCGGCTTGTTGTTGTGATATATGTCCAACCTGAAATCCCTTCTCTCCTGCAGGATAACCTTCGCCTTACCCTTCCCCTGCTGTTGGTCTTCCTCGACCCTTTTGTATTCGTCAATACGGTCCATGAGGCGACGTACACTCCGTAGGGTTTTTTGGTCATGGACTTCCTTAAGTCATGATCAGTTGGAAGGCCTACTTTAAAGGTATTGATTGCCACCTCATCAAAATCACCATCTATCTCGTTAAACATCTCCCAATACCTGTCGGAGTATGCTTTCAACGTCTCGCCCTCCTTCATAGCCATAGACAACAGTGAGTCCAACGGTCGAGGAAATCTGCTGCATGTAATAAACCGTGATGCGAATGCTCTAGTCAGTTCCCCGAACGAACCTACAGACCCTGATTGAAGACCGTTGAACCACCTCATAGCAACAGGTCCCAAGCTAGAAGGGAAGACTTTGCACATCAGGGTCTCATTGTGAGAATGCACCGCCATTCTCTGGTTAAAGTGGCTCACATGTTCCACCGGATCAGTTCGGCCGTTATAAATGGTGAAGGTGGGCTGGCTGAACCACCTGGGGAGCCTCCCATTCTCAATCTTGCATGAGAATGACGATTTGGAGAGTTGGTGCAATGCCCGGCTCATGGCATCGTTCCCTAAGCCCCTAGAGGGGGGCTTCCTGTTCCTACGACCTGGTGGGTTATCCTCTTCGCAAGAGGATGTTCTGCTAAGGGCGACCATGACCTCGAACTGTAACTACTTCCCTAGGATTCCCCTAAAGAGGTATTAGATGAGGGTGAAGCACGCCTCCGCTTGACGCAACGCAACTTTTTCTTCAGGTGATCAATTTCCTTCTGCATGGCCTTGGCATCATCTTCGTGGGTGGCCCTACCTCCACTGTGAGTATGACTTGCTCTAGGATATTCAGTGTGAACGCTACCCTCTCGATCCTCCCGGAGTTCAAGACGTTCGAAAGGATCCTCAGGTTGCGATCTTTGAGATTCTGCATGGTACGAGCCTAAGCCTGCCATGGTGCTCGAGTTCTTTCAACACTAGATCCCTATAGACGGCGCCAATTGTAAGTGCACAATAGCGCCTGGACCCAAAAACAAACGTGGGCTGAGGCCCAATGAGTCTTAAACAATGAAATTTGTAGAGCGTGGGTTCGCAATCTAGTTTAGTGATGTTCGAAGCTTGATGAACAGGCTAGAATGTTACAGTATTTACAAACAATGGACGAATAGGGCAAATGAACCTCCTCGGACATAAGCCGAGGATGATTTATGTATTATTTCTCTTTTTCTTTCAAAGATTACAGTTCTTAGTCCTTCTCTAGTTCTTTGAAAAAACCTCTCCCTTTTCTTTACTCTCTTTCCTTCTTAAATACTTCTTCTCCTTCCCTCTTTATCCACGTGTCACACAAATCTTACCCTTAAATCCTCTCCTCTACTTTCCACCACCTTCCTGAAGTCCTTAAACAATGGCCAGAAGACCCATTCTACTGTTCAGAGATCATTTCCCCATTAATGCGGCCAGAGAGGTAGGTGCAGGGTCTTTAATGTGGAGGTATCAGCCTTTTTCTGAGATATTTTTCTCACTCCGTGGTGTCTAGAAGGTATTTAGATCCCATTCTTAACCAACAGTTCGTCCAAAACACTATTTATAATCTTCATGACGAATCTCAGGGTCATTGTGGGTCTTTCCGAGGGGAGATTATTCCTCGGACGAATCCTCGGACCTTCGCCCTGTGGGCTGACCTACAATCTTTAAAGGCCTTTAGTAAAAAAAAAAACGGTCTGGAACCCATCAATGAAGCCCAAGGCCCAAATACTTGCTTAGGTCCCTTTATTCCCCATAGATGGTATCAAACATATTTATCTTAGAACAAAATTTAGCTCCAAATTATTTTGTGGTTATCTCCAAATGATTTGTAAGACTATTTATGTGTATTATTTAAACAAGTTACATGACTTTTTAAAAAACGTTGTGTAACTATAACTACACATAAATGATCTCCTCAATCACTACTTTGTGGGTTGGAGAAAGAGACCATATCCATGTTTAGAGTCAAACTTTTTCCTTCCTCTAGATCCAAGAATAACTATTATGTAAAATTTTGAGAACTCAAAAGCTTATATGAAAAATATTATGAAGTTAACTAAAAGTCAAATATCTTTAAATTTATAAGAATGACATTATAAATCACTACATAATAAGTTGAATCAGGAAAGTTTGTTTAACATAAATGTTATTTCTCCCTCCCATCTTTTGGTAGTAATTTCTCCAGCATCAATTTTTTGGAGCGAGCCTCTCATAGGTTTGTAAGTTTTGCAGGCACTTCTTACTGACAATATGTAAGAAGCACATTTTTTTTCAAATTGGCATAAGAGATACATTTTACTCTTAAGAAAAAATATAATTTTTTTTTTTATCTGTTGAGGTTTCAGATCGTTGAGTTTCAATGTGCTTATAAATGGAGTGAATTATGTTTTTACCGTTGCCACCTTCTTGTTGCAGATTATGTGTAAGCTAAGTTGGTGTTCCCGGTAAAAATGATGCAAATTGAGGAAACTCTAGAGATTTTTTCTGAGCATTATGACTATGATGTCCTCATTTCCCACATGCGCTAAGTGACGATGAAATTCGCAGATATCTTTTTTTTTTTTATGAGAAACATGTGAATTTCATTCAACTGAAATTGAAATACAACAGAGAGACTTTGCAAAAGCATTACAAACAGAGATCCTCAAGAATAAGGTGCTCAACAGGACCTGGGATGGTCCTTTTCCAAATCTGGGAAACACCAGTATTCCTAGCTACTTTTGCAAGATTGTGGGCAACTCTTTTGCCTTCCCTTCTCAGATGTTGAAAAGAACACCAGCTGAAGGATGAAGAAACTTCCCTAATATTCTGGATAATGTGCCCAAACTCACCACCAAGGACCCCATCATTGATTGCTTGAATAATGGACAAGGCATCAGACTCACATATGGCGTGGGAAACCTCCATTTCCGATGCAAGGAGAACTCCTTTGCAGATATCATGAACTTAGTTTATGCATTACGTAATCTCTTCCAATTATAGTAGACCTTGTTTGGTTTATTGTTGTGGCTAAAATGAAATTTCCTCGTGTATTAGTTTATGCATTACGTAATCTCATCACAAGCGCTTCGTGCATGCAAGAAGACTTTGATGTAAGACAAAATCAACTATTTAATTTTGGTATTTTATTAAAATTCATTATTTTAGGTTCAAGTTATTTATTTCCTTATTTTTAGGTGCTTTTAAAGCTTTTTAGGTAAATTTTGGTTCTTGTTGTGGTTAGGTGTTAATTAAATAGGCATCTAAGTTTGTAAACATTTAAAAAAAAAAAACAATTATTGATATTAATAAAAATTCATACTTTTGTCTATTGTTTTAATAGTGGATTCCAAAACCCTTTTTTCTTGTGGATTTAAGGAACCCTCGTGGATTCGAGGTTATTTTCAAAAGCAAACGTGTTATATTTCTTAACGCTTTCGCATCCCGCATCAGACCTTTTTTTTTTTTTAGGTTTAGTATCGTATTTCTATTCAATCGTCTCCTTTAGTGCACTGAAAAGTTGTTGTAAATTTGATAATAGTATATAGATAATAAAGCATGTATGTGTTAGTACTTTATTTTATTTTACTATTTTTTTTTTAATATATTTAGATTTAAAGCTATAATATTTGCTTTTATTATGATTGTTCTTTATCATCATATCAAAACATCAATTGATTTTTTGTGAAAGTAAGATTGAAAATGAAGGTCTTAGAGGATTCATGTTAGCCTTAGTGCAGTCTTAGCCAAATTTGACTTAAAAATCTCACTTTTATTAGTTTAACAAACACACATCAATGTCAGCTTCAATACTTACTTCTCTATTTATTAAATCTCTATATTTTTTTCTCTCATATATATATATATATATTGTGTGTGGTGTGGGTGTATATTTGGGTAAATTTCACAAACTCATTCTGAGGTTGGATTAATACCAATCAAATCCATAACTTTTTGCAAGCTGTTAGTTACTTTTACTTTTTTCTCTATCTCACCTCTGATCTCTTCTTTTCTTTCTTTTCTTTTTTTTTTTCTTTTTTTTTTTTTTTTTTTTTTTTTTTTTTTTTTTTTTTTTTTTTTTCCCTCTTCTCTTGCAGTGACTCTCTCACATTTTCTCACTTCTCTTCCAGTGACTCTCTCACATTCTCTCTAATTTCTATTTTCTTTCTTTCTTCTTCCCAATGGCGTCTTGGTGTGGGTATCCTGATTTCTCCTCTCCCTTCGTGTTTGTAGTGGTTTTTTCATGGTGGGTTCACTTTGCAGATTTCTCTTCTCTCTTCACCTTTGCAGTGATGACGTAGCGGTGGATTCGCAGTGGTTTGTGAGTTTTAGTTAGGATCAGTGTTAGAGGATTTCGGATTTGTTGTGCGTCGGCTTTGGAGGTTTATGGGTTTTGGTTTTGTGGGTTTTATTTTGAATACTATTTTGGTTTGGTTTTGGTTTGAATCATTTATTCTGGGTTTTGGTCTGAATCATTGGGGGTTTTGGTTTGAATCACTGATTCTGGGTTTATTGGTGGTGGATGGTTACAAAGTTCTAGGTTTGTGTACTCCTGTCAATGTCGTTGTTTTGTTGATTGGTTTGTGGCTTTTGTTGATGTTCGATAGTCAGTCTATGGACGATGGTTCTGGGTTCGTGGATTATACTGATGGTCGGTCGTCGGTGGTCATTGATCGTTGGTTTCTTCAAGTTTTTTTTTTTTTTTTTTTTTTTTTTTTTTTTTTTTTTTTTTTTTTTTTTTTTGTTCTCTGAGAAAAGCCATGTTCTTCATTTTTTTTTTTTTAATCTTCTTCTAATCCGAATCAGAGAAAGCTAGAATAGGAAGAGAGAGACTTAGGGAAAGGGATGAAAGAGTAGAATATCTAACGGCGTTACAAGCCATTTGGGGTTAGGGACTGAGATAGTTAATTTTAAATATTCTGGACTTTATTGGTATTAACCCATATCTCAAGAGATGTTTGTGAAATTTACCCTAAATTTTTTTTTTCCTACTTCTTTCCCTTTCACAGCAAGCAACAACCCCAATCCACGCTTATTATTGAGTGTTATTTTAAAGATACTCTTATTGAAATAAACTAATCAAGTAGTCTTTATAATTATATAAAATAAAAAAATAAAAAAGAAGGGGATCCATTTGTTTATGTTTTCCTATTTTTCTTAGGAATAGCAAATTTCTATATAACTCTAAGGTTGATTGAGAATACTACAAGCTATGGCCAACATGAATGATAGCCAATGTTACTTGGTTTGCTTCCTCCTCTTCCTCTCAATTCTCTCCACCCAATATGGCCCTATTTTCAATCTCTGCCTTGGTTTCACTCAATGCATTGTAGTTTCATCGGCCTCAGTGGGCGCTGAAATATTTAAAACTCATTATCTTTCTTTTGCGGAACACCCAAGGACAGCTTTCTCAGACAAGACGCCATATGGAACCTCTGGATTTTTCAGTGCCCCATATGGCGATAATTGGCGGTTCATCAAGAAATTGTGCATGACGTCTCTCAACTGGAAAGCTTTAAAGGTCCCGGGTGGTTCGAGAGAAAGAACTTGCACGTTTTTTGTATAATGTTTTTGAAAGTGCTAAGAGGAAAGAGGTTGTTGATTGGGTGTTGAGCTTATGAAGCTAACGGATAATAGTTGTGTAAGATGGCGGCAAGCACAACTGCACAAGTTGTTCAGAGAAAGGTGAGGAAGCATAAAGAATTAGAGAGATGATGAAAGATATGACTAGTATTGGTTCAAAGTTATTTTTTGGAAATATATTGGGACCCTTTGGTATATTGGCTTTCTGGTTGTTTGGAAAGCAAGCCATAAGTGTACGGTTAAGGTTTGATGAGCTCTTGGAAGGGATATTGAAGGAGCATGAAGATCAGATTAGGAAGAAAGACAGTCAAGATTTTATGGATATATTATTGAAGGTGTATCAAGATGACAAGGCTGAGGTCAAAATGACAAGAACCGATCTCAAGGCTTTATTAACTGTGAGTAATTTTTGCTTTAGGCCTTCAATTAACGGTTGGTCCCTTTCTTGGTTTATAGAAACGTTAAAATCCTCAGAAGAAAATTGAAAGTTCAGATAGGTCTGAAACGAAAATTGTTTTCCTTTTCTTTTATTCATTGTCTTCATAAATTACCATCAATTTAATCACTTAATTATTTTTTTTAACACATCTATTTATAGATTCAAAAAAAAAAAAAAAATCATTTTTATGAGCGGACTTAAACTTCCCATTAATGAGTGAGCTCCAAACATACAAAATTTTAATTGAAAGCAGAATGGAACATAGTTGAATTTATGGTCACTTTAATATATACTATGATGAATTATCACTTTTCTTGGATTAGCCAAGAGAATTCAATATTGCAGTATATTGTACCGATGTATCATTTCGGTGTGGATGGAGGTTTTGGAAAAAGTCTATTTTAATCCATATAGTTTAAGAGTGGCTACAAACTAAACTTTTACACTTTCAAAAGTTTCAGATTAAATCCTATATATAATTTAAAAATGCTTAAACAAAATGTCATCACATTCATGTGGTTATTCTTATTCATCACATGTTCCTACCATATATGAATGTTATTTTATTGCAAGCCACACAAAATTGTTTTGTTTAAAGCCTTTTCAAGTATGGCTTTATGCGAAATGGATTTATAGTTTGAATCAAACTATTTTTGAAAGTGTAGAGTTTACTTTGAAAATTTTGAAAGTGTGAAGTTTAATTTAAAACCACTTTTAAAATATAAATTTTAAAATGTATTTTGCCTTTTTTAAAATAATATATTTTAACATTTTATTTGTATTTATAAATTTTAAAATAACCGAAAAGGAAAAAAAAAATCTATTAGGCCATGCTTTTGCATTGTTTAATTGGGTCCAGAAGAGGGAAATGAGGAGTTATGCCTTGCACCAATAATATGTTTCCTCTCTTTAATAATTGGTGGAGAGTGACTGTCCACTCTATATCTAGTGAAGGGTATCTTTTTCTGGAGGAAAGAGTTTCATAAATAGTTGTTAGGACATGCAAGTCACATCAAACCATTCCAAAAAGCATTGAAGAAAGAGTTTGACTAGGGACAACAAAATTTACACAAAAAATTGTAAACCACTCTCACATTTCATTTTACATGAAATACACTACAATACAAAAGCTGTGAGATTGCACGGACTCCTCTGTGTAATTTTGGTTGCAATGCATGAAATTATTTATATTGTGAGTGTGTACATCCACAAATAATGAAGGCCAAAAATTGTTAGAGACCTTGTCATTGTTAATCTAGCACTCTACAGTCTACAGTCTACACACCATACAAGTACTTTGCTTTATCATAAACATCCATGTCAAGACTTTCCTCATGCTCACACTTACCTATCTAAAAAGAAAAATATGTTGGAGAACTTCAAATAGGACTATGATTCAATCAAAATGTGACAAGTTTTTCATAGTAATACCTGACAAATAGCTACATAAGCTTCAGTTCACCTTGAGTTCAATATGAATAAATTAATTGCAAGACAAAATTTTGACAAGTTCAAGCATGCAAATTAGTGATTTATCTGCAATTGGTTCAACTCTTATTATATGTCTCCCTCATCAACTCAAATGTTGCACTTTTACCAGGATATTTTGTCCAAAATACTAGTACCTCATCGGAGATCATTCTATGGACAATAGCTGAGCTCATCAATCATCTTCTATATTCGATAAGGTTAGAGATGAGATAAATTCAGTTGTTGGTAGTACTAGACTAGTCAAGAAATCAGATGTTGCGAATCTCCCCTACTTGCAAGCAGTTGTAAAGAAACACTACGACTATATCCACCATTGCCTGTGACAACAAGAAAATGCCGTCAAAGTTGCAAAATAGGAAGCTTTAAAATACCCCAAGAAACCATGGTGTTAATTAATTTGTATGCCATAATGAGAGATCCAGATTTATGGAGCAATCCAAACGAGTTCCAGCCAGAGAGGTTTTTGGTTTCCTCTAAAAAAACAATAAAGTATGAAATATAAACAAGATGAAACTTTTAGTGTTCTTTCTTTTGGGGCAGGAAGGAGAGCTTGCCCTGGTTCAAATTTAGGGTTGAGTATGGCACATATAACAGTTGCAACATTGGTTCGATGTTTCGATTGGAAAGTAGTTGGAGATGGAGAAGAGGCTAAGGCTAAGGTTAATATTGAAGTTACAAAAGGTGCTTTTATTCACATGGCTGGCTCATCCACTTAAATGCCTTCCGATTGTTAAATTCAACCCATTTGATTCTGTGATGTGAGTTTGTTTACTTCAAAAATATTTTCTAATTCAAAAAAAAAAATTACAAGCACATGCAGTAATATTTATTCTTTTTATGTAATTTTATGTTCAGTATTGAACTCCTGGTGGAAAATAAACCTTGTATTTATTAGATCATGTTTATTTGTAAAGGCAAGTTAGCTTTAGGGAATTTAATGTGTTTGAAGAAAATGTAAGGAGTCGAACAAGTTTAATTTAATTTAATCAATAAATTAAAAATAAAAAGTGTTAATATATATTGAATTCTATGACAAGTGGTCTCTTCTATCATTACCTTTCAAGTTTCAACAACTTCCTGAGTTTCAGTTAGTTCAACTAGTTATATCTCTGATGGTTGAATAAAAAATTTAGAATTCAATTCCTGTCTACATTGAAAACTAATTGATATCTTAGTTTGAACTTTGATGATTAAAAATATCATCAAGAGTGGACACCATAAGTTAAAACTCTCTAAGAAAAAAGTTTCACCAGCTATGTTGAGCTTAATATCAACTTTAGTCGTGCTTTAATATATATATATATATATATATATCTATATATATATATATATAATATTTAAGTCTGATTGTATATTTAACAGTTTTCACACATATAACACGTGTCAAAACAAATAAATCACACGTGCATAACTTGCTAGAAAGTTCAATTTATTAGTTCCTAAGGCCTCTAACGGCTAGTTGGTTATCTCTCTCTAACTACTATAAAGAGAGCTCCCATACTATTTCTCATTTAATTTGCTAGCTGTGTTAATCAATTATATACTAGTGATTTTCATTCTCTGTTTTCTCATTGAAATTTTTCAAGTTATCAGAGCCTAACCGATCATGGCTCCACAACCACAAAATCTTAGTCAACCACCACAAACTCTTACTCCACCTGTGTTCTCTTTGATTGTTGGAATCAATAATGCTTGAGAGGTCTGGAAAACTCTAGAGCAATGATTCACATCAACATCAAGAGCAAACATATTGAATATGAAATTGGAGTCTCAGAGTATCAAGGAAGGAAATGATACAATCTATCAATGGCTTTCTACAGTGAATCAAAACAGCAAGAGATCGTCTACTTACTGTTGGAGTAGCAATTGATAATGAAGAATTGCTATGCATTATACTCAAGAGGCTTGCCCAACAAGTATGCCCAAAGGTGGAACATTAATTGCATGAAATCATTGAAATGTTAGTGATATAAAATTTCAATGAGATCTGGTTAGGTTGGGTTAATCCAACTAGGTCCAACATATCTATTATAGAAATGGCCACAGCTAGGCCCAATTTCTTTAAAACCACCTAGATATTTATTTCTCTAAAAAGCTTAAGGCCTGTCTCACTACAAAGCTATGTCCAATCACATACATAGCTGAACCCATCAGAATTCTTAAGCCCAACCCAGTTACACTAACCTAAACCAAGCCCACATACCAACTTTCCATATTTACATTGACAAACCCTAACTTCCAATAACTACATGAACACCGCTTTCAACTTCAAACAATTACATAACATTCCTAAAACATCTAACAATTGCACAAATCCCCCATAAAATTTCTAAAATTACCATAAGAACCCCCATAACTTACCAAAATACCCTATAAACCCTCATAAATTATTAAGATACCCCAAAATACTCAGGATTACCAAAATACTTTCGAAGTAGGAAAAAAAAGAAAAGAAAAGAAAAAGATAATTAGACTATCTATAAAAGAAGGAGATTATATGAAAAATCTAACCGGTTCTTTCCTTTCCTTGGGGTTATGGTCATTCGCCAGGAGTTTCAAGTTTAATTGAAGAAAGAAGGTTGAACTTTCATAAATCAAGCATCTCTTTCACATAAGAAAATGGAGGTGGGCTTGGGTATAATCTTACTAAATTGATTCCACATGAAAGAGGACCGAACAATGCCCTCTTGAGTAATGGGAAGCAGACTAGTCCCCGAAAGTGCTCGTCTTTGTCATGGGGCTTACAATTCACCTTCTGACACAACTTATTGATGATTGCCAAGTTATGCAATTTTTATTCCAACTTCTGTGTTGTCAAGGATCTACACGCATAATGTTCATAGCTACAGGGTATCGCTCGTAGCCACTCATATATGCTTTAGACCTGATTTTCCTCTAATTTATTGGATGGCTTCCTCATAACAAAGAGCTTCTTGATCTTAGGCAATTAAGGGCTTTTAGAGGTCTTCTTGTTGGCTTTTACATGTATTTTCATATACAAAGAGAGAATATTAGAGCAACCACATCAGTGTTGCAAAATTTTGCAAAAAACAAAAAGTGCTCAATTTTGCACATTTATTCCAAAAAACACATGATCAGTACTTGTAAAAGTGTAAATATACAAAACCGTTTGCACATGAACAATAACTGTGCATATACGCATGGTTACTATCATGTGCAAATGATTTTTTTTTCTTTTTTTCTCTCTCCCCATCATGTTGCTCTCGCATCTATCTTCTTCTCACACACAAAGAAAGAAAAGGTGGTAGAGCCATGTGGGTTGTTTAATATAATAAAAAATAAAGAAATAATTATTATTTAAATAAAATAGATGATAAAATAGATAAAGTGGTGTGGTGTTTTTATAAAAGTGATGTGTAAAATAGAAAAAAGTATGTTTTTTCTTGCAAAATAGACAAGAATTTTGCACGGACTGATGCAATTGCTCTTAAATTGCTGTTTGGATTACCAAATTATTTGGATTGAATTTTTTTTTTTCTTTATTTTTCTGGTATCCGTGGTTTTATAGTATATAGTACAGTACTACTATTCTAATAGTTCAGAACAAAAATTACAAAACTGATCCTATAACAAAACAATAATATAAAAACGCATGATTTCAAAAAAACAAAAAAAAAAAAACCCAAAAAAAAACCCAAAAAAAAAACTTCACATGGCCTAAAAGTAAGGTAAGCCCACAGCTACAAGTCATATGTCCACCCACGATTATAAAAAAAAACCACGCATAACATATTCACAATCTGCATTAGGAGAAAAAACAGATAAGAAAGAGTGAAAGACTTAAACTATACCTCAGGTCCTTAGACCTGATCAGATTGGAGAAGTAAAGCGACCAGCAGAAGCGATTTAAGAGTAGTGAACAGTGGAGAGAGAGAGAGTATGGGTAAATTTTTTATTTGTGATTGCTTTGTGAGTTATATTTTTAGACTGGATTTATAGTTTATTTGGTTGAATTTTGATTTGTCTAGAGGTCAATAATGTTATTTTTAGGGCAATTAATTTTGTTTAAACAAAAGAATTTTCTTCTTATTTTTGGTCAAAAGAATGTAACAAATTTCTAGGTTTCATTTGGAACCAATTTTTTTTCCTGATTGCCCCTTCTTTTCCAAAACTTTGGACCCCCCTTCCACTCAAGGTCCTTAGAAAATGACCTAATTGGCCTAGTAGAAGGGCAGACCCAGTTCACACATGGCCACAAAAACACATGAATAAAAAAAATCTCAAGCGAGCTAGTGTAAGGGGACCTCAAATAGTTTTGTATTTCATTACATGCAGAGGACAAGATACTACTTAATTTCCTCACACACAGCTAAGGTATAATCAAAACACTTTTGTTAAATATTATGGTTAACATGTTCGTTAAAATTTAACATTTCCAATTTTACGTACATCTCATATTCAAGACAATTTGGACAATCTTGGCTGAATAATAGGCTCATTTAGTACGTTTGTTTAAATAACAGTTTCAAATTTAAAAGGTTTTTAAAAATACTTGTAGGTGAAAAAATATATAAAAATACGTGTAATATTGTTTAAAAATGAATGAAAAAAGAAAAAGAAAAATAGAGAGTAGTCATCACAAAAATAAGAGTCTGTTTGGATACCGTTTATTTTGTTGAAAATGAAAATTTATTGCTGAAAACACTGTAGCAAAATATTTTTTATAGCTGAAAATACTATTCATGCGTTTTTCATCACTTGGGTGGTCCATGAACAGTGATATAGGACTAGCCAAGTGAAATGCAAACGCACACAAAACGCCACTCTGCGGCTACGCAAACGCACACATACGTAACATTTGGGAAACAGTGTTACGTGTTTGATACATGACAAAAGTTAGTGTGCAATTCTTGCACAAGATAGAGCTTCAGAATTTTGAAAAATGAAGAAACTACCCAAAAAAAAGAGAAAAACAACATTATGAAATTTCTTAAAAATATACCAGGGACATTTGTAATTATGGGTAGGGTAGATTGTCACTTGCAAACAATTCTCTCACACAATATATTGTCAGGTTTAGAGCTGTTTGGTCATGGATTTCAAAATTGTTGTTTAAAATGATTTGAAAATTGTGGTTAAAAAGTGTTGTTAAAATACGTATTTTTAGTGTTTTAAAAAAAAAAAGTGTTTGGTATCATAGTTTAAATAACATGTTTCAGTGTTCAAAAAACTGAAAATATGTGTTTGTTATATGTGTTTGACTTAAAAAAAAAAAAAAAAAAAAAAAAAAAAAAAGCTAACCAGGTGGACTTTGGGATTGGGCGTGCAGAGACTTTGGATAATTGTGAGAGGAAGAGATGAGACATACCTGACCAGGTGGGACTTACCATTTTCAAGATAATTACCCAATTGTCATTGAGAACCCTTGTTTTGTTGTTTAAAAACAGGCCGGAGGTGATTTCAAAACTGTGTTTGCAAACCGGTTTTGGAACAATGTTTTCCAAACAACCTGTGTTGAAAATAGATGAACAAATACGTTTTTCTTTTTTTTGGACACATATGTTCAGTGTTTAAACATTGACCAAACGGCCTCTTAGTCATCCAATCCCTCATATGATCACACCACAAAATATCTCTCTTACAACAACGAAATCAAAATTAGAAATTTGATGTTAACTTTCAACAACAGTCGTATTAATTAGGAATTCAAAGTTGTAGTAGTTTCACACTTTCACCCTTTATTTATTTGCACGTGAGAGGCATGTGTTTAGTACAGTTGGATGTTAGTTAGAGAATATTTCAGAATTAGTTAGTTGCTTTGTTGTTGTTGGTCTGTGTGTATATATAAAAGGAAATGCATGTACATTGAATCATTTATCAAATATATTCAGTTTTTACACTTCTTCTCTCTAAATCTGATATGGTATCAGAGCAATTGTAGGTTCCAAAAGTTAGGGTTGAGTATGGCATGGCACATATAGCAGTTGCAACCGTCATTCAATGTTTCGATTGATAAGTGTTCGGAGATGGAGAGAGGCTAAGGCTAAGGTTATTACTGATATTGCATTAGGTGCTTTTATTCACAAACTCTGCATTTAAATGCCTTCTAGTTGATAACTTTAATCCATTTAATTGTGTGATCACTGTGATTTAAGTTGCTTACTTCTAAATAAGTACAAGCGCATGCAATAATATATATGCTTTTTATGTAATTCTATGATCAGTATTGTACTATGGTGGAAAATAAACCTTGTCTTATTAGATTTTTTGTTTTTTTTTTTTTTTGGGAAACTTGTAAAGGCAATGAATAAGATAAAGTCCCATCTAAAAAAAAAAAACATGAGATAAAGTTCATGCGAAGGCAAGTTAGTTTTTGGGAATTTAATTGTGTGACGAAAATGTAAGGAGTCAAACAAATTTAATATAATCAATAAATTAAGGATAAAAAGAGTTAATATCTCTGTGTGTCTATATATATATATATGATATATATATGTGAGTCCGAATTTGGTAAGAACGAGATGTAAAACATGAGATTGATACAATATCATTTTATTTAAAATTTAATACATCTTACCACACTTAATAACATTTTAATAAACTTTTAATTGAACGATTTATATATGAATATTAGAATTAATTGGATATAATTGTACGTATTCTTAAATATGTGATAACATGAGTTTTACACTACATCGTTACCAAATTTAATCTCTATATATATACACTGTAAAGTGATATCATGCGTCTTGAATAATGTAGTCCTTGACAAGTGGTCTTTTCTCATTACCTTTCAACAGCACCGTTGGAGTTAATATCAACTGTAGTCGTTGTTTTGTTTTGTTAAGTCAGATGGTATATTTAGCAGGTTTAACATATGTAACACGTGTATAAACAAATATATCACACGTGCATGACTTGTTAGGAAATTCAATTTATTAGTCTGTTAAGCCTGTAACGGTTAGTTGGGTTATCTCTCTCTAACTAGTAACTACTAAAAAGAGAGCTCCTATACTATTTCTCATTTAAGTTGCTTGCTGTGTTAATAATTACACATAGTGATTTCATTCTATGTTTTCTCATTGAATTTTTCATGGTATTAGAGCCTATGATCAGGGCTTCCACAACTACAAAATTAAATCTGAATCAACCACCACAAACTCTTACTCCTTCTGTGTTCTCCTTTATTGTTGGAATCAATAATGCTTGAGAGGTCTGGAATACTCTAGAGCAATGATTCACATCAGCGTCAAGAGCAAACATATTGAATAAGAAATTGGTTTAACCAAAAAAAAGAATATGAAATTGGAGTTTCAGAGTATCACGTAAGGAAATGATACAATCAATGGCTTTCTACAGCGAATCAAAACAGTAAGAGATCTTCTACTTACCGTTGGAGTAGCAATTGATAACGAAGAATTGCTATGCATTATATTCAAAAGGCTTGCCCAACGAGTATGCCCAAAGGTGGACATTAAATATCACTGGGATAAGATTTCAATGAGATCTGGTTAGGTCCGGATAACCCAACTAGGTCCAACATATCTATTATAGAAATTGCCACAACTTGGCCCAATTTCTTTAAAACCACCTAGGAGTTTATTTCTCTAACAAGCTTAGAGCCCGCCTCATTACAAAGGTGCGTTTAGGTAACGTTTATTTTACTGAAATAATAAAAAAATAATTTTCGATTACTGTTTACAAATGAAAAATACTGTTTATTTGTCTTAATGCGCCAAAAAAAAAAAAAAAAAAAAAAAAAAAAAAAAAAAAAAAAAACCTAAACCAAGTTACAATAACCTAAACCAAGCCCACATACCAACTTTCTATATTACATTGACAAAACCTAACTTCAACAACTACATAAACACTGCTTTCAACTACAAACAACTACATAACATCACTAAAACTTCCAACAATAGTACAAATCCCCCATTATTTTCTAAAATTACCATAAGAACCGCCATAACTTACCAAAATACCCATATAAATCCTCATAAATTATTAAGATACCCCAAAATACCCAAAAATTACCAAAATACAATTTTAGTTTTTCATTTATATATTCAGAGCATCCTAACTTGCAACATCTATGAATCATTTCCATTTTGATAGGATTTATAGCCAAATTTGCGAATTTTCGGCCCTCTATAAATGTTAGATCGGATTTGAAATTGTTCAAACCATATTATATATTTAGTTTGTTTCGAGTTATTGTTTTATTTTTTATTTGTGAATAATATATCCTTAATCACAATATCATTAATAGTCAAAATTAAGCTTAAGCTTAATCTTAATTCGTTTGTTAAATAAGTGAATATAACAAGCCATTATTTTCTTCCATAGCCCTCTATAATTTCATCATTTAATGTTTACCAACAATGCATGGGCATATGAATGATCTCAATACATTTACAATCCTAAGAGCTAAGACTTATGACCCTGCTAACTATTTCAAAGTTATTATGATAACTTCATCTTAATAAAAATGCATGTGCAGTAACAGCATAAGTTAAAGGCGCAGTCCTAGTGCCATAGGATCTGAGCTGTGAAATACAATGTTGGTCAGTTCGAGCTAGCAGTAGAGGTGTATACAACAGTTAGTGGGGGGTAACTCATTTATGTATAAGCTTCAATTATCGACTTTAGGGTAAGCCTAAGCACCTAAATGGGACTGAGCTAGATATTTATTCTTGGGTGACCAAATTCTAAGACAAAAATGACATAGTATGAAACTGAAAGAGTGTGTGCGCAAAAAAACATGCATGTTCACACATAATTATGTATGCGTTGGAATCACCAAATCCATAATTACTTTAAGAAATTATCATAGTCAATCTCTAATAAACTTACAAAAAAAAAAAAAATTATGTATATGTTGCTATTTTGCTTGAAAAGATTAGTGAAAAAATTTATATTTTCTTAGATATAACTACGTACGACTAAATAATTCTTAATTTGAGATTTGCTTTATATAAAATTATAGGTAAATCAGGCATTCCTATAGTACCTGAAATATATTTTGAGCTTATTCATGAATTATGAGATATGTGTACTTTATTGAAACTTATGACTTCTCAAACATTTAAATTTAAATTTAAATTTTGAAAAAAAAAAAAAAAACTTCATTTACCACTCACAATACTGATTAACAAACTTGTGCAATACACTAAATCCAAAGCATATATATTTGACCCACAAATATTAAATCAATAGCCAATATTAGACCAATCAAGAATCATTTTAAAAAGTTTATAAAAAAAAAAGAATCATTTTAAGAAATTATCATTTCCAGTCAATATCTTAAAAAACTTACTTATAAATCAAATTCTCTTTAAAAACTCGATTTTTTTTGTAATGATATCTCATGTGACTTTGCACTCTTTCTTGTCACAAGGATCAACAAACTAAATACTATAAAAATAAATTGAAGAAAAGAAAACAAATTGAGTAGTCAAGAAATGTATGAAAACTAAGCATATTAAAAACATAATATGAAAAGTGCATTGTTGAAACTAAGTTGACAAAGCCTAAAACTCGATAATATTTTATTACTCATACTATATAGATTTTTTTTTTTTTGAGAATCTCATACTAAATAGATATTCTACTTTGAATTTGAAAATGGGATTTTTTTGTTACGTACATAGCTTAAAAATATCACATTACATTCCTTAAAAAAATGTTTACAACCAGTAAACAATTTTCATAAAAATAATGAATTGACTATTTGAGTAGGCTTTTGTAAAATTTGTATAATCTATTACTAATCTTATTTTTTTATGAGGTGCTATAATTTTTTTTAATTCCTCAAAAGACTAGGGTTTTTTTTTTTTTTTCCTTTTAGGGGCCAATTATTTTTGTTGTAGGCCAACTCTTAAAGCTTTTAATTTTATATTAAAAAAAAGGCATACAATTTATTGAAAATTATTGAGGCTATGGGGGGCCATAGCCCCTCTTTGGTCAATATTTAGCTCTGTCCCTACACGTAAAAGAACCCGTACTTAAATTTTGCCCCCACTAGAGTAGGATGGCGAACAAATTAAAGACATACCTCAACATGTAAATGGTAGCTGGAACTATCATCAGAAATATGGAAAGTTGAAGCACTCTTAATGCACATGTCTTCTGCTTCTAGATTCCCAAATAGGAGATAATATCTTATTTGTCCAGTGCATATAAGATTTTTGCCTTGGATGGTAAGTTATTATCCATCTTTTTATGGACAAAAATTAGGTGCAAATATTTTAATGGTAAAGTAATCTTACCTCACAAAACAACAACAATGTGCACAGAAAATTATTCAATGATAAGCCTCACCTACATTTCATAAAGTCAATACCAAACAAAACAAGTAAACAACACCGTAAACAAACAAATATTTTAATCATAAAAGATGCTCATAAGCTAAAAAGCCATACTATAGTTTGCAAACAAAACAATAAAAACAAAATCTTGTGTGCTAGTACAACACAAATCTGATATTGGAAGATTTTCAATAGTACTCTAGAGTCCAGTGGACTTTGATACGTTATCCTCTCATCTTTTTAATATATTTTTTTAGTCTCAATTCCGGGGCTCACTTAAACCCAAAATTTGACATAGTGCAGGTCAACCAAAAAAATAATGAAACAAGCTACTACTCAAACTTACAATCTAGACTCACAAGATAATGAAACACCAAGACTTTCTATTAATAATTAACTCTTGAATAGTATGGTTTTGAAACTCAGACCGTTAATGAGAGGTTCAAAGTTTTTAAGATTGGACTGGGGTCAAACTGAGGTCGAACCATAATGACGTTATAATTAATTTAATAATTATTTAAATTATAAATAAATATATTAAATTAATAAAAATTGACAAATGGCTAAAATAATCCAAAACATATAGATAGTATTTTTATATAACATAACTTTCATAATACAAATAAGAATTATTAAATTCTAAAAAAACATTAATAGCTATTGAGTTCTAAATTAAGTCACCACAAAGCATAGTTTAGTACCCAATAACTTTTATTTTATGTGACCAATAAATTAGTTAAGAGACAAATGAGTTGTTTGTCGATGACCAAGCCCCATTTGACTACCGATTATTTAGGCCAGTTTGGGGAGTCAACTCAAACTCACATTTTTACATTTTAAACAACTTACACACACATTTTTACACACTTTTTCACTCACACAATATCAAAAAATTACAAAAATCTTATCTCAACTACTGAAGTCCATTGAATATTCTACTAATCACCATTTATTATGAATTAAAAAAAAAAAAAAAAAAAGCCAGAAGACATAAAGATGTCCATGCATTAAAAATTGGTTTAAAGTTAATTAAAGAACAAAACCCAAGAAGTAGTGCTTGACAACAAGCATTAAATGTTAGTAGTTGCCAACAAAGCATACATTAGTGGTGACAGTATAAAACAAACAGCAACAAAGAAGAAGACTTCAGAAGCGGTGAAGAAGAAGACTGAGAGCCTGTTTGGTACATTTTCAATTTGGATTTATATTGGCCATGGGTTTTGCCTATTTTGGGATTAATGTGATTATGGGTTTATTGTGTTGGTGTGGGTCATTGGTATTGTGGTAGGTGTTGGGATGTTCTTTCATGGAGAGGAGAGAGAGGCTACTGTGATTGAGAGTTATTTCAACTGGAGTTGAGAAGGGTACCAAGATATAGCACTAGTGTGGGGTTTATGATAGTTTTTTTCCCCCCTTTATATTGTAAGGAAGGGTGGTCTAAGTGGACATAAGCATATATATTGGAATGCGATTTGGCAGGATTGAGGGGCATTTCATATTCATTCTTTTAACTGGTAGACATGTTTGCATTTATTAGTAATCTTGATGGTGAATGTATACTGCTAGACCAATATTTTTTAACTTCTCACTGATTATTTGCTTTGGCTGGGCAGTGTTGTTCTTCGAATGCAGAGAGGAAAAAAATGCAGAGGGCGAGAGAGAGGATGAAGGTGAAAAAAAGGCTTATGTTAAAGAGGGGGTGGGGTTTCAGATTTGGAGTAATGAGAATGAGAAGGATGAAAAAGAGAGGGATCCGTTGGGAGATGTGGCTGTGGTTCTGACTAGATGGAGACAAGTCCTGAGGTGGGTCCCACACAAATGCAAATATTTACAAGAATACCACACTAACTTTAATTTTCATAACTCGAAACTTCAAACAGTTTTTCCCAATTTCAGTGAATCAAACTCAAAATTTTGAGTTTAAGTTATAAAAATTGAAAAAAAAACCTTAGCCAAACATAATTTCTTGAGATGGGCCCATTGATTTTGAGAATTAAGTGATAAAAACTAAGATTGAGTTAGGGTCTGTTTGAGATCCATTTATTTTACTGAAAAATTAAAAACACTATAGCAAATAATTTTTAAATGTGTGAATAGTGCGTGGAACTTATTTTTAATAAAAAAGTTACTGAAAAAAAGAGGTTTGTGGATCCTTGAATAGTGCACAAGATCCACTGACAAACAACAATCATATTTCAACACATGTTCTCAATAAAAAAAAAAAAGGAAAATGCACAAAATTAATCCAAACACAAAAACGCAGGTACAAAAAACGTATGCCAAACGCACATTGGCAAAAACGTCCTCTGAATACCTCAAGAGGTCAAAAATGTAGAAACAATATCGGCAAAAATGAAAAATGCAAAGAGAGAAAGAGAGTAAGCGAGACAGAGAATAAGAATAAAAAGACGGCAATGTGATCTCATCTGATAGCATCTCACATGGTTAAAGTTTCAGCCTTCAATAATGGTTGTAAACCTGTAAGTATCCAAAACAAAACCTCTAACAGTCTTGAAAGCTCAATTTAGTGTGAAAACACTGGAGCTTGTTTAGCCCTAAATTAAAAATTACAGCTTAATTACTATTACACTAATTTACCTAAATGTGAAATAAGAGTAAAAGAAGAACAATTACCAAAATTACTCTCTAAGCCATAAGCAAGCAAGCAAAGATAAATGTAAAGCTTAAAGAGTAAACGAAGAGAAATGCAAACACAAAATAACACCAAGACGTGTTATCAACGAGTAAACCAAAAAACTCGGCAAAAAACCTCTCTGCGACCCTCCAAGTCGAAATCGATCCACTAATGAATAAGTTGGAGTACACAAATAACAAAAGACTCTCCAAGCCTAATCTACCCAATGTACTTGAGCCCTCCAAGTTCCTGCTACCAACGAACTTCTCAGAGTCTTATCTTCACTAGATTTTTGGATCTCGCAATACCACCTGATTGCATCTGCCAAGCCTCACTAGCTTCTTTTGGCAAATCCAAAGTTTCCCAAGTTCCAAAATACTCTCTATACTCTGAAAAGATGTGAATGTCTCTCTCAAGATATAACAAGGGAGAGGGAAAGAGAAGAGGCTACAAGGATTTCTCTATTCAGGATGAGTAGCTATCTTCAACAAGTGTGGGTAATGAACGTATATATAGTTTGGTTGAAGGGTATAAGAGTCATACTTAAAATCCTCTAGTTAGAGAGTTTGCGGGTACCTCGCAAGATGGTCTGTCTCACGAAGTACTTTTGAAATGCAGCTCGACACTTGACTTTTCAGTTTCTAGCATGCGCTTCTCACGTGGCCTTTTTGCAAGAACTTTTACTCGCTAGCTTCTTGCGAGTTAGTCATGAAATTGCATTGATCTTCATTTCATGCTTGATTCTTCACCAACTTAATACTAAACCCAATACAGTAAAATTCCACAAAATACAAGGAACAAAAGTAATGTAATTACAACACTTTTTGTCATGGAATAAAGCCAATATAAAATATAGCTGTAAATTACAACTTTACAAGTCTGATTTGTGAACGGTTTTCAAACCCGAAAGGTTCAACCGCTGTCAGAATGGTTCACTGAATTTCTCACATAGGCCAATTCTTGGATTTTAAAGAACCGTGTTCATGAACGATTTCTGGTTAACCTAGTCGGATTGTGCAGTCCAGTCTGGGTTTCAAAACCTTGCTAAATAGGAGATAGTATGTAGTGCACTAAGTGCATACAAGACTTTTGCCCTGGATAGTAAGTAATTATCCATCCTTTTATGCATAACAACTAAGTGACCGTTTGGATTGGGCTGATTTTCCTGCGTGTCTGCGTCTTGTGTTTCCTTTTTTTTTTTTTTTCTTTTTTTTTTTGAAGCGCGTTTCAGTGCTAAAAGGCACTCTCAGTGGGTCCCGTGTATTGTTCACGGGATCCACAAACTTCTTTTTTTCATTAAAAATGGGTCTCACAGCATTATTCACACATTTAAAATTTATTTTGCTGTAGTGTTTTTATTTTTCAGCAAATTAAGCAGTATACCTAAGTGTCCGTTTGGGAACAACTTATTTATCTGAAACTAAAAACTGTTTGCTGAAAGTACTATAGATAAAACTAAAAAATAGTTGAAATAGTGAAATTCATGAACAGTACTAAAAAGTACAATGTAACCCATAAATAGTAGTAAAAATAAGCTAAATAGTAACCAAACGCAACCTAAGTGCAAATATTTTAATAATATAGTGACCCAGCCTCACAAAACAACGATAATGTGTAAAGCAAATAATTCAATGATAAGCCTCACCTCACATTTCACAATGTCAATACCAACCAAAACAAGTAAACAACAATCAACACTGTAAACAATTAATATTTTAATAATAAAAGATAACTCATATGCTAAAAAGCCACTGCTGTAATTTTTAAAAAATAAAAATAAACAATAACGTATTCAGAAGTGTTCAAAATAATCTAGCCATGGTTACCACCATTTGTGATATCCAATGCTATTCCTTCCTCTTCTTTGTATGTCTCATCACAACCTTCCTAATCCGATCCATTCTCAGCAAACCCACCAAGGTAACCACGAATTCTCACCTTCTTCCTAGCCCACGAGCCCTCCCAATCATTGGTCATCTCCACCTTCTTGGTCCATCCTTATACAAATCCCTCCACAACCTATCTACCAAATATGGCCCTCTTCTCTATCTCCGCTTTGGTGCATCACACTGCCTACTTGTTTCTTCAGCCTCTGTTGCTTCTGAAATATTCAAATCCCAAGACCTTGCCTTTGCTTCTAGGCCTAGATTTGCCTTTTCTGACAAGTTACCCTATGGAACTTCAGGGTTTGTCACTGCTCCATATGGTGATTACTGGAGGTTCATGAAGAAACTTTGTGTGACTGAACTTCTTGGCACAAAACAGCTTGAGCGTTCCCTCTTTGTTCGGCGTGAAGAAAAAAGAGGTTGTTGAAGAGAATGTTGGAGAGTGCAAGGAAGAAAGAGGATGTTAATGTGGGTGTTGAGGTGATGAAGTTCACAAACACTGTGACTTGCAGGATAGCGATGAGTACTAGTTGTTTGGAGCAAGAAGGAGAGGCAGAAAAGATTAGAGATCTAGTGATGGAGTCCTTTAAGCTGGCTGCAAAGATTTGCTTTGGGGATGTGTTGGGGCCTTTCAAGAAATTGGGGTTTTGGGTGTTTGGGAAACAGGCTTTGGATTTGACTAGGAGGTATGATGAGTTATTGGAGAGGGTGTTGAAGGATCATGAAGTGAGAAGGTGCAAAAATGAAGGCGAGAGAGAAGATAAAAAGGATTTGATGGATATACTCTTGGATGTTTTTCATGATGAGAAGGCTGACGTTAAGATTACAAGAACCCATATCAAGGCCTTCTTTGCGGTAAAGTTTCTCCTTCTTACTTCTCAATCTCTTTATTTTACATTATTTGAATATTTTTTTTAATATGAGATATAAATTTTACTAGCTTAATTTAAGAGTCTAAGTGAGTAATGAAAACTTGAATTTTGATTCTTGCTCTCCCCTCGTCCCATCTTTCAAGATAGACTAAAAGTGCATTTGTATTGGCTTAATTAATTTTATCCCTCACTTTTTCTAATTACAACTGTTTTCTTAATTTTTATCCCTCACTTTTTCCGTACCAACTTATTTTTTGCTTGCCGTTTCAGTGGTTCCAGGCTTAACATTCACACATATATTATACTACTAGCATACTGCTACTATTAATTGGGTGATTTTTTTTTTTTCTTTTTTTTTTTTTAAATCAAGGTGTAGTGCCATTTTTAACTTCTTAAATGTTTTTCTTTTTTTGGGACACAATAAGTTCTTAACTGTTAGCTCATCTTAATAGGGTTTTTATTTTTTATTTTATTTTATACAAGATATAATTTTTACTGTAGTCTAATCTAAGTGTATGTGTGTAAAACTATTTCTTAGAGACTTGGACCTCGATCTTTGTTCCCTACACCCTACACCCTACAAGCACTTATACTTGTGAAGTGACCACCATACTAAAGGTGCACGGTGGTGCTCATCTTAATAGGTTTTGATTAGGGGTCTTGTGGCACTATTTGCAATAAAGGCCAAAAACGTGGCACTCCCACTCTGTGGCTTTGTGCTGCAAAATGCAAATATGGGAAGGTTGAAGTATCATGAGCAATCCACCTCAAGCTGAAAGAATCATCAATAGTCACCTTCAGTTTTTTAAGTCTCTCTTTCTCTCCGTGTTCATAGTTGTAAAATCATCAAATTCAACTCAACAAAGTTGTGCCCTACCTTCTTTAATTACACTAAAATTATTTATAATTAATTTGAAACTCAATTTTTTTTTTAGTAATTTCGTATTTCACATAAATAATTAAATAATTATTGAAAAAGTCATTTTCCATCTTGTACAAAAGTTTTATTCTGACAAGCTATATTGTTCAAAATGCACGTTTCATCATGTTCTACCCTTTTATAAAAAAAATTAAAAATTAAAAATGCAAGTATCATATTACTACCTTTTATAATTAAAAATAAATAAAAATTTCATAAATACTAAGCTGTATCCAGTCAAATAACACAAGAAAAAAACAATTAAGTATTGTCATCAAATATATATAACTATATATGTGACAATACCTTAATTGCTTAAACTATTAGCCCAGTATCAAATCGAAATATAATAATATGAGTTCCAGCTAATTCAACTAGTAACAAGATAGTTGAATAAGAGATTTAGGATTCAATTCCCGCCTACACTAAAAATTGATTGGTGTCTTGATTTGATGATAAAAAACTATTATTAAGAACAGAAGTCATAGTTATAGGTTGAAACGATTTTTTTTTTTTAAAAAAATCTAAATATAATAATATTATAATATAAATTGAAGTGCTGGAAAGTGGAAAGTAGAAACCACTGTTACCACTCAAATCACAACCACATTTATGTGAAGAAAATCATAACCACTCATTTATGTAAAAGAAACCCACACTGATTGGTAAAATAATATTATTTAAAACTAGATATATTTTATAAAACATTCAAAAACACCATAGGAAGACCAAATGAGATATTACGGTGGGGGCTCATTGTTTAATAGTGGCAAATTTCAATTTTTCACGGGAGTTTGTTGTAGGCTTGCAGCTAAAAGCCTGATCATTCGTTGGAGTTCTTTGCATCAAAATTATCCTTAATTGGTTTTCATGATCATGAACCACAATTGTAAGATTTGAGGAGGCCAAAATTGTAAGATTCAATGGGTTTTGCCCTCCCTGGCTCTACCCCTGGCTGCATGTAGTGGTAAAAGAGAACAAAATTCACTCCAGCCAAAAATTGCATTTTGGCCAAAATTACCTAAAATTGACTTGAATGCTCGAAACGGGCTGAAATGAACTAGAATTTGAGCTAAGGTGGGAAAGAGTGTATTCCTGTTCTAGTTTGCATACTAGTACTAGAAATTCCGTCTGTGGCTAGAATGGAACAAAATTAATAACATTTTTAAAAAACTTATAGGAATTTAGTAAATCAATAAACATTAAATGTCACTGTAACTTTTTTTCATTTGTGATAAAAAAAAGAAAAATCTATATAATATTTAAAAGATAAAGTGTAACATTTATTGTTTCTATACTCATGTTAAGTCACATCAGCATAGCATTTCAATCCATTTTTGTCTATTTCAGTTTGTTTGGTCCATTTAGTTCACATTGACCATTTTTGTGCACTTATTTAAGAATGAAAAAAGACAAGTTTAAATTAAGAAAATATAGATTTCAAACTCATTCTAAATTTTATTAAATTTTGCAATTGACAAAACTTAGATACAATTCTTTATTTACTGTTCATTAGCTAGGTCTCCCTCTTAAAAATCTGCCATTTGTCTGAGTGAATAACTAAACAAACGGTGTTTTAGCACCGTTCTTTTCTTTTCTTCTTTATTTTCTTGAGCCTATGAGAAAAGTTAGATGACTCGACCGCAGATCTCTCAAACTTCTCCCAAGCAACATCAAAAAATAAAACCTGGCTTTAAAAGGACAAGGTTGTATTGATCTTCTCCATAACTCCCATTATTTTTATTAGAAGACTAGTTGATCTGTTCATACTTTGTATGTTAGACAGATGGCCTTTTAAATAATAAAAAGATAGCAACAACAAAGGTTTATCTCCAAGCTAGTTTGAAGCGAAACCCTTCAAATTCTTCTTATTTCTTTTTATTGGATGCAAATTTTGAAAATGTAACTGTTGAATTGCATGTTCTTTATGTTTTTAATATGCATGTCACAGTTTTTTTAAATCAAATGTTATTTACTATTCAATCAACAAAATTATTTTTTATGCATAATTTTAGACTCTAAAAACTTGAAATTTAAACATATGATTGATGAGATAGATATTGGTCTTTGATCTTTTTGAAATTTTGCAAGTATGGAGGATATAATAAGAATATTCAATCTAACGGTTATATTTTTAAAATTCACATCTAATGAAAAGATATAGTAAAACTGTGAAAATTTGTCTGCAAATTAGTTTGGAGAAATCCTCGTAAGTTTGGAACAAATAGCCATTAGAATAGTAATAGCAGCTCCATTGCACTAATTCCCAATTACACAAATTAGATAAAGAGAAGGGCAAAACTACGCCCTCCCCCCCCCCCCCCCCCCCCCCCCCCCCACCCCCCCACAATCAAAACCTGCTACTAGTCTACTACAAGCCTACAACTCAACCCAAACCCAATCCTCTACATGCTACAACCACCTCTATAATCTCGTTTGCCTCATTGTTCTCTCCTGGTTAGACCCAAGCGATTGTGTGAAAGAAATCAGATATGAAGCCAATGGGTTTTCTCAGAGAGCAAAGAAAAAAAATACAACAATAGGAAGTTACAGTACTTTAATGGTTTTTCTTTAGTTATTCAATTAGACAGATGTCAGATTTTTAAAAGGGAAAGCTATGGAACAATGTATAAGGAACTGTATCTAAGTTTTACCCTTTTGCAATTTTAATTTCAATTTTGTTCGGCATATATTTAATGAATCTGAACTTATTTCAAATTCATCTGTTTATTTATTTTATTTTGCTTAAAAAGAGACAACTTAACATTACTTATTATTAAGTTCTAAAACACTCTTAAATCATATTTAAACCTTAAAGCCACTATATTTAGGGTGTGTCTGGATACTGCTTATTTTGCTGAAAACTAAAAACTAAAAATACTGTAGCAAAATAATTTTTAAATGTGTGAACAGTGCTGTGGAACCTATTTTTAATGAAAAAGTTGTTAAAAAAAAAGTTTGTGGATCCTGTGAACAGTGCACGGGACCCACTCATCAGACATCAATCTTCTCAAATCTCACATGTTCTATTCAGTTCAAATCTCACAATTTCAGTTTTTCATAGTCATTTGGTTGCAATCAACAGTCACTAAGGGATCTTAGCAAAACCACAGTACTCTTCTCCTCTTTTAATCTCTGTTCTTGTTGTCATCTTCATCTAAGTAAAAATGCCTAATAATATATTATATTCAACCTTTAAATAATTATACCGACCCAATAAAAAAAAGTGAAAAATTGCAATACTTGTATGTATTTGCTAAGCATTAGTCAAAACCAAGATCATTTTGAAAGCTTGATGCATATGGTGTTTGAATATTTTCTCAGATTAATAATTTATCCTAAATTATCAATATAAAATCAACGAAAACTCAATATTTTTTTTAGTCAAATGCAATAATTTTCTTAGCATAATATGCTTGAACTTAAAACTGAGCAATTTTGAGTTGCTAGATTGTGAAAAGCAATTTAATTTATTTTTTTAAATCTCCAATACTAACGAAATTGAAATTATGAACAATTTCCAAAGTGCAATTGACCTACCAACTTCCAATCTAATAATTGAAAATATGTTCAAGTAAAATGGTTTTACTAATTTAGCTAATTTGAATCCATACAATACTCCAAATTTAAGTTGTATAAATAATATTATTAATTTTTCCTTTCTCATAGTCCATTAAAGGTTGATTATTTTTTATTTTTTTTTTTTATTCAATAGTTGGGTGAGGGGGAGGGGGTATTTGAACTTTGAATGTCTTTGTTAAAAATTAAGAAACGCAAACTAGTTGGAGTAATTAATTTAAGATGTATAAATAAGAGTAATAGACTAGCCCTTGTATGGAATTTTCCTTCAAAGATTGTTTTACATTTAATTAGAGATGTAGTAGGAATGGAAAATGTAAACAAGGGCAGACCAAGGGATTTTGGGGTCTGAGGAGATTTTTAAATTGAGGCTTTTTATATACTTAAATTTAATTAAATAATATTCTTTTCTGTTCTATCTAAGTTGTTTAGATTAAAAAATTTTATTTTTTTAATGAATTTCTTGTTCATATGTGAGTTGTTCATCTAAAACCTTTATAACTCCTTTTTTGAAAATTATTTATCTATTATTGAGATTCTCAATTTTTTTATTATATTGTGTACATTGTTAATAACAATTATTTAAAGAACCCTTTTGAGACTTGATTAATTTTTCACAAATTTTTTTTTGTTAACAACTAATTAATATATATATATATATATATATATATATATATGAAGCTATAAAGATTATAAATAAATAAATAAAAACAAAGAAATGAGTGGACAATGGTCCACCTATACTTTGCTAATTCCACCCTCCTCTCTTTTGTCTTTGATAAGCAATTGAATAATGTTATATCCACAATAATTTCACAACAAATATTAGATAGTAATTTTTTATTGGTTATATAATTTAGGTCCACCACTAACATTACTTTTTTTATTCCTATAAATAACATATTATCACATAAGATTTTCTTTTGTGAAAATGTTGAATATTCGGTAGTAATCTGTTATTGGTTATATAATTTGAGCTCACCACTAACATCATTTTTTTTTCTTTTTTTCTTTTCCTATAGATAACATATTATCACCTAAGAAATTTTATTTTTTTGTGAAAATGTTATGGATGTAAAGTTACTTTAAAAAATTTCTTTTGAATAATGCTAGAGATACAAAAATTTCATACTATTCCTAAATTAACATAGCAAAAAATTTAAATTAGAGATTGTAGTAAGCTCATGTGTGAGTTGACTTGTTAATTTAGGAATGCTGTGAAGTTATTGTAACATTTTGTTGTGTCTATTTCATTACTATTTTTTTTTTATTACTAATATTTGGGGCCTAATAATACTTTTATAGATATAGAAATATCACTATATATTAGTTAGAATTTCGAGGCTTTGTTGCACTTGGATAAGTATATAAAACTTATGCTTATTAGCGAAAGTTCAGTTAAAAACAAGTTTAACTTCTAATAGAGTGGCTGGTTAGAGATGCCACAATTGTTGAAAAATATACATAAAGTCAAATCAATTTCAGAATAAATGATTTCTTCAAGACTCCCAATTTGACCATAATTGAATTTTGCTGTTATGCCAGGATCTCTTCGTTGCAGGCACTGGCACCTCAGCAGAGTCAATGCAGTGGGCAATAGCTTTGCTCATTAATCATCCTAGTGTCTTCAACAAGGTTAGAGAGGAAATAGAATCAATTGTGGGAAAGACTAGACTAGTTGAAGAGTCAGATATCCCAAATCTCCCTTACTTGCAAGCAGTTGTAAAGGAAACACTAAGACTATACCCACCAGGCCCTGTCATTACAAGAGAATGCCGCCAAAATTGCAAAATCAATGGCTATGATATACCAGAAAAAACTACAGTGGCAATCAATGTTTTTGCCATTATGAGGGATCCAGACTCATGGGATGATCCTAATGAGTTCCACCCGGAAAGGTTTTTGGCTTCACTCGATGAGCAAGAGAAATTAGACCAATGTCAAATTGAAGGAAAGGGACAAACCTTCAACTTTGTACCATTTGGGGCAGGAAGGAGAGGGTGTCCAGGAACAGCATTGGCATTTAGTATGATACATACCGCAGTTGCTGCATTGGTTCAATGCTTTGATTTGAAGGTTAGTGGAGAAGAATATGGAACTAAGGTTGATATGCAACCTGGACCAGGCATGTCTTTGAGCATGGCTCGCCGACTTATAGTTCGTCCTATTGTTCGCTTCAATCCATTTACTGCTTCTATATAATCAAATAAGCATAAGCAATTGCCCATGTTATGGTATGTATGTCCAATAAACTAGGCATTTGGTTCTTTGCTCAACATCGTATCTGCAACTATCTTTCTATGTCAAGCACCAGTTGGTGATGTAGGTCATTAAATTTGTATAATGTGATGCTTTAATATTATGATGTGTTTCTAAATAACATGTTTCCTCGTGGAACGTTGTTCTGGACATGGAGAGGTTGATGTTCATCATGATATAGAATTATTATCAACTCTTTAGATTCTCAATAACATTAATATATACCTACTTTGGCTTCGCTAATTTGTTTGTTAGGTAGAAGAAAAGAATGTTGTTTTATTTATTAGTTTTTTGTGGGAAGAAATAAGAGACAAAATATTGCATTTCTAATTTAAGATATGTTAATATATATATATATATATATATAGACACACACACATACACACTCACACCAAAAGTTCCTATTGAAATGTCATAACCCTTCATATTGGATATACCAAAAAGTGTCTATTAACCGAAAAATTGTCTATTGAATGAAATGTGCCTATTGACTGAAAAGTGTTTATTGACCGAAAATGTGCCTATTGAATGAAAATGTATTTATTGGTCGAAAATGTATTTATTGGTCGAAAATGTGCCTATTGAATGAAAAGTATTTATTGACCAAAAACATGCATATTGAAAAATGAAAAGGCACAACTGTTCAGCGATTTTAAATGTATTCGTGGCATTAATTTATACAGCCATGTGGCGTGATGAGCAGTGGAATGGTTTTTAAATGTATACATGGCATTAACTAGTCGCTAACCCGTGCAATGCACATGAATAGTTACTGGATAGTTTCAGGAAAAAAAAAACAATGTTTTATTTATTAGTTTTTTGTGGAAAGAAATAAGAGACTTAATATTTCTAGAGCCGACTCAACTATAGATGCAACTGATGCAATTACCTAAGGCCCCTAAATAAAAGAAGTCCTCCACTTGTGAAAATGAAGAATTATATATATTATATATATATATATATATATATATATATAATATTTATCTATATATTTTACTTAAAAATTTTTTTTTAATCATTTTATTAGTCAATAGAATGCATTAAAAGACCCATTGTATCTTGAAATAGAAAAGATTAAAAAGGCCCATTGTATTACTGTTTCAAATTTATTTTTTAATTTGCACACTACCACTATACACATAGTTGACATCAATGACAGGATAGCACACTAGCACACAGGTACTGCACAAAGGCCATAGGCACACCACAGCTCACAGCTGGCTAGCTGGCCCCACACACACTTACCCACGGCCCACACTAAATCTCAATGTATACTTATATCATAGGCACACACCCACTACATTTTACACCTATCTTTTATACTATTACTTTTTACATTATCAATTATTATAAGTCATCACATCAATTAATCATTCGATGCATATTATATCAACCTATTTATATTATAGTGATACTAATTTATTGTACTTAATTATGTAAATAGATAAAAAAAATACTCCAATTAATGTATTTAATTATTTAAAAAGGCTAGATTCTTTCCAAATGCATGTATTGCTTAAAGAATATTACTAGCAATATCTGTTACGATTGCATCTACAGAAAGAAGTTTTTCAAAACTAAAATTAATAAAATCTTATTTAAGATTTACTATGTCACAAGAAAAATTAATTGGATTAGTCATATTAGTAATTGAAAAAAAAAATTAAAGGCTTAAATACAAAAACTTAATTAGTAATTTTCCATGTCAAAAAGCAAGAAAAATAGATTTTAAATAAAAAAATCAATAAATATTATTTAACTAATATCTAAATATATAAAAAGGCACGCTTAAAATTTTTGCCTAAAGCCCCCAAAGTTGTTGAGTCGAGCCTGAATGTTGCGCCTTAAGTTTAGTTTGTATTGTATGTGTATATATATAAAAGATTGGTTGTAATATACATACATACAAGTGCCTATTGAAAGAAAATGTGTTTATCAACCGAAAATATGCCTATTGAACGAAAAATGTGCCTATTGATTGCAAATGTGCCTATATAACAAAAATGTGCTTATTGAATGAAAAAGTGTCTATTGACAAAAAATGTGTCTATTAAATTAAAAGGTGTTTATTGACCAACAAAAGTGCCTATTGAATGAAAAGGTGTCTATTTAACAGTCATAGTCCTTTGGGTATAAATAAGGATTCATATTGATTTGGTAACTTCTTCTCTTTCATCTTTTTTAGAAACACATGAAATTTGTGGATTTTCTCAAAAATTGCTATTTGTAAGTCGTTTTTATTTATTTTTTGTTAAATAGTGAAAAGGTCTAGGAATCAAGCTACATCAACAATAGCAACAATTATATAGAACAATTTCTTCATTTGGTAACTTCTTCTCAATTTGTTTCTCTGTCATATTTCTTGAAAACACAAGAAACCTGGGGATTTTCTCCAAAATTATTATTTGTTAGTCATTTTTTTTCCGTTAAATAGTGAAAAGGTCCAAGAATCAAGCCACACCAATGATAGCAACAATAATACTGAACGGTTTCTTTACATGCCTTACAAATGCTATTTTTCTCAGATTTCTTATTGTCTTCGCTATGCCTTACCAATGTTTTTCTTCTCAATGACTATTTTTTTTTTAATATATACATCTTATGTGAAACAGTAAGTAGATATTGAAACTTAACTGGCAAAATGAGAAGATACAATTGTTCGGTATTTTTAAATGTACGCGTGACATAATTATAATCACATAGCGCAATAGGGAATGATCAACAAAAAGCCATACATTTTGCTTTTACATTATATAAAAATATAGATATAGATGTCTAATCGTACAAATATGTTTCTACAAGATAAAGATAAAATGGAATATGGAATCGAGCCTAAGCTACAATAGCAATGATAAGAGTTACCCTCTTGGGCTCTTTAGATGGTGTTGGGCTACTTCCCTCCGGTCCTCTTTCTATTTCAGTAAAATTATCTTTATTTACACTTTTTTTTTTATTATAACAAAAAGTTGTATAAGAGTTATCCATAAGTTAAGGAAAATGTCATGTACACAATATTTTCACAACAATTTTTATGTGGTGGGTTGTTATTGGTGGGTAAAAAAGTAATTATAGTGATGAGTTTAAATTAGAACTTGTAACAACTTATCACATAAGATTTGTTATGAAATTATTGTAAACATAGCATTTCACCTTACTCATGGAAATTCCTAGCCCACTTCTAGCTGACTTAAAAATTAATTAAGAATTAATTTCCAGTACTTTACTTTATCTCCAAAATAAGTTAAGAATTAATTAAGAGGCTTACATACTCCAAATTAGCATTAGTTAGAGCACTAGCATCTAGGGATGCAAAAAAAACCTATTTTACATCCTCAAATACAACTTTATCTATGTTAACAACTCATTTTACAATACATTCAACATCCTAGTTCTTACTTTTATATACAACTCAGTAAAATAATACAAACTATCAACTAAAATAATATAAACACTACTTTATCTAATGAGAGAAGGAGAGAGGGAAAAGTGACAAGAAAAATAATAATAGAAAAGTCAAGTGATTGCTATAGTGAGGTTGTATGTATACATTCTTACTCTAGCTGGGTTGCAAATATTTTTAAATATAGCAACCCTACTAGAGCTTGTTTTTATGGAATTGGTGGGTAAAATAGCAACGTGGGGGGTTTTATACCATCGAATGCTAATGCTCAATGAGGAGTGGGCTACGACTGTGAATTTATTGTCCCTCGCCATAGTTTTTTTTAGATGAAGTATCTGTTTGTATTCAGATTATTGCGTTCACATTTTGTTGAAAATGTGTTTCAGCCTTTTTTTTTTTCCTTGGACAGTGCCTCTTGCACTGTTAATTGTCCATGAATAGTGTATTTAGGCTTATGAACAGTGCAAAGCTGGCTTTTCACGCCTTTTTTTTTTAGCCATGATATTTTACTTTTGAGCATACCAGTGGGTTTTGTGCACTGTTCACGGACCCACAAACTTCATTTTTAGCAACTTTTTCATTAAAAATAGGTCACACAACACTATTCACACATTTAAAAATTATTTTGCTATAGTGTTTATAGTTTTCAATTTTCATCTGTACCCAAACGAACCCGAAAGGAAAAAAAAATTAGAGTAATTATGAATATAATATAAGAAAAATATACATATGTGGCAAATCCCTGCCAAAACACAGACTAATTCAATATCCATGTTCTAAAACTTCAGCAAAACACAAAGTAATCCAATACCCATGTCCTAAAACTTCAGCAAACTAGCTTTTTCATATACAAATTATTGAGAGAGAAGTACAGGGTACTCGTAGTGATTAGATCAGAAGAAGAAAAATAAGACTTTGAGAGAGAGAGAGAGAGAGAGAGAGATTTGTTGGTGGCTTTTATTTGAGTTTTTTGTTGTTGTTGTTGTTGTTGTTGTTTTTTTTTTTTTTTTTTTTTTTTTTTTTTAATGAACGAAAAAGGATAAGGGTGATTAACATGGCAATCCTACTTGGGCGTAACCATCGTAGCACCCTACCCACTGGGTTTAGAGCTATGTTGAGGTGCAGGAAGACCACGATGAGTCATAGCTTCCGAACCGCCACAAAGCACACTAGTAGGTTTTATTTGAGTTTGTTGATAGTTGCCAGCAATAGCGCATGGTACATCGCATAGCAATAATAAATGATGGCTAGGTAATATGGTTTGTGGATGGGAGTTCCCACTCTACATGTTTTATTGGGTTTGAACTCCTATAGTTATTACTAATGGTTTAGGGGGGGGGGGGATAAATTATAAATTGTGCATTTGCATAGTTTATGGGTTAAGCGTAAAATAGTCATAATTTAAGGAGTAAAATATAATTTTTCTTGAAATTTTAAATTAATATAAAATAGACAATAATGATGATGTTTTTTATTATGTAATATCCTTAACTGACTGTATAGGAGGATTAGTTGAATTTATATAACTCTAAGGTTGATAGAGAATACTACAAGCTATGGTCACCATGACTAATAACGAACACTACACGGATTGCTTCCTCCGCTTGTTCCTCACAACTCTTTTGTTTCAATTTATTTTTAACAAGCTTCTCAAGCTTAAAACCCGCTGGATTTGGAGCCATGCTAGCATGCAGGGAGACCTCAGTGAGTCATAGCTTCCCAGTCCTACAAAAGATAATAGTAGGTTTTATTTGAGTTTGTTGATAGTTGCAAGCAATAGCACATGGTACATGGCATATCAATAATATATGAAGGCTATGTAATATGGTTTGTGGATGGGAGTTCCCATTCTACATGTTTTAGATATAATTTTTCCTGAAATGTTTAATTAATATAAAATAGACAAACTAAAATTAAATAAAAATTTATTATAATAATGATGTTTTTTATTATGTAATATCCTTAACTGACTGTATAGGAGGATTAGTTGAATTATATATAACTGTAAGGTTGATAGAGAATACTACAAGCTATGGTCACCATGACTGATAACCAATACTACTTGGTTTGCTTCCTCCTCTTGTTCCTCACAACTCTTTTGTATCAATTTATTTTCAACAAGCCTCTCAAGAAACTCCCTCCAAGCCCACCAACTTTACCAGTTATTGGTCATCTCCACCTCATTGGGCCATCAATTCACAGATCCTTGCAAAAGCTCTCCACCCAATATGGCCCTATTTTCAATCTCCGCATTGGTTTCGCTCAATTCATTGTGGTTTCATCGGCCTCAGTGAGCACTGAAATATTTAAAACTCATGATCTTTCTTTCGCGGATCACCAAGAGATTGCTTTCTCAGAGAAGACACCGTATGGAAACTCCGGATTTTTCAGTGCACCATATGGTGATTATTGGCGGTTCGTCAAGAAATTGTGCAACACGGAACTTCTTTCAACTGGTCATCTTGAAAGGTCTCGGGCGGTTCGAGGGAAAGAACTTGCACGTTTTTCACAAAAGGTTTTTGAGAGTGCCAAGCGGAAAGAGGTTGTTGATTTGGGTGTTGAGCTTATGAAGCTAACAAATAATATGTTGTGTACGATGACGGCAAGCACAAGTTGTTCAGAGAAAGGTGATGAAGCTGAAAGGATTAGAAAGATAATGAAAGACATCTTTACGGTTGGTTCAAAGGTATTTTTTGGAAATATTTTGGGACCCTTTGGTATATTGGGTTTCTGGTTGTTGGAAAGCAAGCCATAACAGAACAGTTAAAGATTGATGAGATCTTGGAAGGGATGTTGAAGGAGCATGAAGATCAGATTGGGAAGAAAGACACTCAAGATTTTATTGATATATTATTGAAGGTGTATCGAGATGGCAAGGCTGAGGTCAAAATGACCAGAAACAATATCAAGGCTTTTTTATCTGTAAGTTTTTTCTTATTTTTATTTTTTCTTTAGGCCTTCAATTAACGGCTGGTTCCCTTTCTTAGTTTATAGAAACAACAAATTGAAAGGTAAAAAAGTTCTATTAGGCCGTGCTTTAATTTACACTGTTTTAATTCAATCCATTAACCTTGGAAATTGTTAAATTGGCCTAAAAAGGAGAAAAAAAAAAAATAGAGTTCCAAAACCATGACTCATTGGAGATAACACACACATATATATAGACACGTGTGACATTGAAGAAATGTAGTTTTACTAAGGACGCCAAGTTTTACAAAAAAAAAAAAAAAATTGCACACCACTCATATTTCAGTTTACTTGAAATACACTACAATATAAAAGCTGTGAGAGGGCGCGGACTTTTTTTTGTGCAATTTGGGCGTGTGTTATATATATATTGTGAGTAAAGGTGGCAAATTCTACCAAAATCCATTAACCCAACTATGACCCACCTAATTTGCGTATGTCTTGACCCCTAATTAAACACTTGGGTTAAATGGGTCTTAATGGATAAACCCATTAGGCACCCACTAAACCATGTAAAACTTAATACGTTAAAAAGAAAATAAAAGATAAATCTCTAACTTAACCCAGCAACCAAGTGAACCAACCTAGTTGCTAGACATCCTCTATTCTTTTATCTCATTGATTTTCCTGGGGCTTCTTTTTCACATTTCCTTAGCTCAATTTCATGAAATTTTTTTGATTACCTCTTGATTCAGTTGGTAAAGAAGAGAAAACTAGTGAGAAAAATTTTGGTTAAGAGATAGAGGATTCTCTAGAAGAAGAGCACATTTTGCTCAACAATTGGTTGATATTTTCCTGTAATTAATTCATTTTCGAAGCCTTCTCAATCTTTTCAAGAGGTTCTGAATTTTTTTTTCCTTCTTTTATTTTATTTTGTTATTGACATGTTTTGCTTTAGAGAAAATGTGGTGAGAAAATTGTGAAACTTTGTCAGATCTGAGAAAACATATCAAAATAAAGCCTACTTTAAATTTAACTTGAGTATTTGGGTGATTTTCACTCTTAAATTGGAACTGTGTGTAAGATTGACTTTAAAAAGTGAATTTTTCTTTTGTTTTTTTATCAATTTTCTTAGAAACCCATCAGTGTGTGAAGTTTACTTTTGTTTTCTAAGTTTTATTAGAATGAAATAGTGGATATATCAGTTTTCTCAAAAACAAATGTGGGTATTTTGGAATTTTTTTTTTCTCAGGTTTTTTGGAAACCAAACATTGGTTGAATTTTCCTTTTATTTTTTTTTTATTTTTTTGAAAACGTATATCAGTTTTCAAAAAAAAAAAAAAAAGGATAAAAAAACAGTGGGCGTTTAGGTAAAAATTCTTTTTAGTGAAATATATTTTGGTAATTTAGAAGTTTTTGTTATTTGTAAGTAAATATATAAATCTAATAATGAGTTATATGGATGGGTTGAGTCCCACCCAAATATAATGGGTTAGGTGGGTAATGAATATTTAATTTATATTTATATGAGTCACAAATAGATAAATGGGTGATTAGTACATGACTTATTTATGACCTAACCCAAAAGTTACTTAACATGCCCAAATATTGCCACGCCTAATTGTGAGTGTGTACATCCACAGATAATGAAGGCCAAAAATTGTTAGAGACCCTGTACTTGTTAATCAAACACTTTGCATACCATATAAGTACTTTCCTTTATCACAAACATCCATATCTAGACTTTCCTTATGCCTGCACTTACCTATCTAAAAAGAAAAATATGTTAGAGAACTTCAAGTAGGACTATGCTTCAAAGAAACTGTGACAAGTTTTTCATAGTAATACATGACAAACAGTTTATATTAGTTTAAGTTAACCTCGAGTTCAGTATGAACTAAATTAATTGCAAGAAAATATTTTAACAACTTCAAGCATACAAATTAGTGATTTATCTACATTGGGTTCAAATCTTACTATGTTCTCTCATCTACTCACATGTTGCACTTTTACTAGGATCTTTTTGTTGGAAGTACTGGTACCACGTCGGAGGTCATTCTGTGGACAATAACTGAGCTCATCAACCATCCTTCTGTATTCAACAAGGTTAGAGAGGAGATAAATTCAGTGGTTGGTAGTACTAGACTAGTTGACGAATCAGATGTTGAGAATCTCCCCTACTTGCAAGCAGTTGTAAAAGAAACACTACGACTATATCCACCATTGCCTGTGACAACAAGAAAATGTCGCCAAAATTGCGAAATTGGAGGCTTTGAAATATCCCAAGAAACCGTGGTGTTAATCAATCTGTATGTCATAATGAGAGATCCAGAATTATGGAACAATCCAAATGAGTTCCAACCTGAGAGATTTTTGGTTTCCTCTGAAAAACAAGAAAGTATGAAATATAAACACAATGAAACCTTTTCTTTTCTTCCTTTTGGGGCAGGGAGGAGAGCTTGCCCTGGTTCAAAGTTAGGATTGAGTA
The DNA here is from genome assembly GCA_014183005.1 of Castanea mollissima. Taxonomy (NCBI): domain Eukaryota; kingdom Viridiplantae; phylum Streptophyta; class Magnoliopsida; order Fagales; family Fagaceae; genus Castanea; species Castanea mollissima. The sequence continues at coordinate 65,694,787 of JACAVU010000003.1, forward strand.
TGGTACATATGGCAGTTGCAACCATGGTTCAATGTTTCAATTGGGAAGTGGTTGGAGATGGAGGAGAGAATAAGGCTAAGGTTAATACTGAAGTTTCAAAAGGCGCTTTTATTCACAAGGCTCATCCACTTAAATGCCTTCCAATTGTTAAATTCAACCCATTTGATTGTGTGATGTGAGTTCGTTTACTTCTAAAGTAGTGCATGTACTTCCTTTCACAAAATCTGCTACCTAAAAATAAGTGCAAGCACATGCAGTAAAATAAATGCTTTTTATGTAAGTCTTTGACCAATATTGTACTACTGGTTGAAAATAAACCTTGCTTTTATTAGATAAAGTTTATTTGTAAAGGGACGTTATTTTTTAACAATTTAATGTGTGTGAAGAACATATAAAATTGCAACCATGAAATACATGGTAAGAAAATATAAAACATGTAATTTAATTATATTATTTTTAAAATATGAATTTAATAAAAAGTTATTGAGTGATGTAATATTAATTAGAGTTATATCAAGTGTAACTTGAATCTATTTATACATATATATATATATATATATATATATATATATATAGAGAGAGAGAGAGAGAGAGAGAGAGAGAGAGAGAGAGAGTAATTAGGTGACTCATGCAGGGTTGCCTTGAAGGCTGGTCTATAAATTGAAGACTAGCACAAAGTGCAAATGCATTAATAAAAAAATGGTGTACTTATATATATAGTCATTTTTCACTTGTTGTAGCGTTTTAATACTTAGTAATTAAAATAAATAAATTTGACAACATAAATGTAAAGACATGTGAGTTAATATGGAAGATAAGAAGTTTTATTTTTAGAAGAAGAAGATAAGTCAACAACTAATTTAGCCTTTTTCCTTATATCTTTTTGTTATCTAATAATAACAACGTGGGAAAAGTCAAGAAAAACCCCATTTTGTGTGCTCATTAAAACCTTTAAAAATGTTAGGATCATATTCTTATGTAGTTAGCATATTCTATGACAAAACACACTTTACTTATTGTTAGGTTTTAAAAGTTTAGAACAATTGGCAAATCATGAGCACAAACTTATTTAAATATGTTCAAGTTGATATAGGTCAAGATTGAAGAACATACAAATTGCAGAAAGAAGAATTCAAAATCTGCCTAGTTCAACCGATTAAGAAAAAGACTCAAGAATTTTAAGTTCGGCCCATTATCCCAAACCTGTTCGTTTGAAGCCCAAAACGTGATCTGCTTGCTACACTATTTAAAGGACATTATAAGCTAACCTTAGTTTGGTTTTTGGAGAGAGAATAGTGCATCTTGTGCCTCCAATTGTAGATTTAGGGTTTTTGTACCCAAAGCTCTCTCATAACTTTTACCAGTAATATTCTTTAAAGAAACTCAAGATTGGTGTCGTAGAAGTTGCTGCCATCATTAGTCATCAAATGTGCTAGAGATCTAAACCTTCAAGGTTGGTTTTGGAGTCACGAAATGAAGAGTTTGTGTTGTAAAACCTTTGAGTGGAGTCTCAAAGTCATAAGCGTGGGAGCTTGTGCTTCAGCAAGTCTATGAGAGAAGAGTTTGTGGATTTGGAGCTGCACGTGGTCGTGTGAGTAAGCTACTACTGAAGGTAGCACTAGATTTATGGTTAAATCTATTGTAGAAACTTCAATTCTCTATTGGTGAATTTGTTTATCTTGAGGATAACTAGGTCGAATCTTTCTTTGGTTTTTACCTTGAGACGGTTTATTTCATTGTTTTCCTGGATGATCATATCATTGTGTTTTTTTATTTATTTATTTTTGCGTTGCATGATATGATATTTACTACTCATAATTAATCTAAGTAACTACTTGGCTAATTCACTAGGGTTAAGCAATCTGTTTAAGGGTCTAAACAAACAAACATTTGTATTTGGGTAGATCTAAATGGATTCAAGAATATCATAAAGTACTTTAAAGAAGTTTTTCAAGTGGTAGTATTAAAGACATAAAGACATGAATACTATACAAAGAAACAAGTTGTAAAAGCTGAAAACAGGTATCTCGACACTTGACTCGATACACCTATCTATTGAGAATTAATGAGGCATGACACCTCTTAATACCTCTCGATCTATTGAGCATAGTAGATCTTGAATTCTCAAATTTGATATTCGGCCCAAGATGACTTGGCTTTTTTAGGGTTTCGTTATCTAACCTAGTAGATGATTTTACTATTGTCATTAAACATAGAGACTCACATAGAGAATCTACGTACTTCCTATGAAGTTACTGACTCTTATGCACCTTAGAGTTTTGTAATTAAGTTGACTTCAATTTTACAAGTGTGTGAAGAAATTTGCATCCAACAATAAACTTCAAGTTGCTGGAAGTGAGACATGGATTGGAGATTCGTGCAAAGGAGTTAGTCACAGATTGAAAATTTGAGCAATTGAAGAGGTCTCTACAAGATCAAGTCTAATGGAAATTAACGCAAGGGTTCAATTGTAGATTAGTATTTTGGGATAGTCAAGATAGTGGTAAGATTTTTTATATATACTTATAACTACTTGTTCTTGATTAATAGATTCTTGAAAGTGGTAACCTAAACTTCACCTAGTGTGGTTATTGCATTGTGAAGGTTTTCCCTAGTAGTCAACAAATCACTATGTCAAATTTAATTTATGTTGCACTCTCTATTAGATTTGTGATTTTTTTGTGCATTCATGTTATTTGCATAAAATTTGAATAATTAATCAACTTAGTAATTAAATTAATTAACTGGGGACAATCTATAGCCCAACCAAAAAGTTTTATTGATTAATTAAGGAGAAGGTAGAATGAGATTAGAAAATAAGAAAACACACAAAAATGTGACTTACTAGTAGGGCTATAAATGAACCAAGTTATTCCTAAACAACTTGGGCTTGATTTGATAAAAAACTCGTTCATGTTTTTTTGTTTATAAACAAGCCAAGCTTAAGCTTTTGTTTTAGGCTTGTATAATAAACGAGCTAAACCCGAGTAAAAAATATTGTTCATGAATGAGCTTGTGAACACTAAGACTCGATACAAAAGTAACAAAATAAGTTAAGCGTAAACTTATTTATGAGTTTGGTAATAAAATTGATATGAGCTTGACAAATAAACTCATATCCTTCTAACATTTTAATTAATTATAAGTTGAGACTATTCATTCAAACCAAATAGGTTAGATAATAAATTTGATATAGGCTTGATAATATACTTGTGTTGGATCTCAAGCTCAAAAACACGATATTGAGCTTAAGTTTTGGCTTGATATAGAGCTCGAGCTTGACTTGGCTTGACTAATGGCCCCAACATATCCCCGATCCATACCTTTTCAAGAATCTCAAAGGCCTCCTTTACTAACTCTCTAATCCTCACAGCTTCATCACTTTCATCTGAACATCTCATGCTCATCATCATCATGCACGTAATATTGTTTGTAAGCTTCATTAGCTCAGCACCCATATCAACAACCTGTTTTTTCTTGGCACATTCAAACACTACGTAGAAACAATGCAATTTCTTCTTGTCGTACACCATGTGACTCTTCAATCTTTTGGATTGAGAGAAGTTTGGTCATCCAAAGTTTTCTGACGAATCGCCAATAATCAACATAGGGTGCCATGAAAAATCCAGTTTCCGTATGGTAATTTATCAACGAAAGTGAAATGCGGCCGATATGCAAAAGCGAGGTCATTGGTTTTAAATATTTTGGTGGCCATGGAAGATGTTGAAACAAGAAGGCACCTAGAAGCACCAATGCAGAGATATAGGAGAGGGCCATATTTGGTCGAGAGGTTGTGCAAGGATTTGTACAAGGATGGACCAAGAAGGTGAAGATGACCAATGATTGGGAGAGATGGTGGGCTTGGAGGGAGGTTGAGAGGGTTCTTTCTGGTGAGGGGTTTCTTGAATAAGGACTTGACTAGGAGAGTCAAGAAGAACCAAAGGACCAAGCACATCGCATAGTATTGGTTATTAGTAATGATAATATGTTTCTCAGTTTATTGCTATACAAGTAACATGTGTATAATTGAATAGAGTTTACCGCTAAATCAGTTTGAAAAATATCTTCTCCCACCCGTTACGTGTCAACTCAATTGAGTATCGATATGTACTTTTAGTCATATAACTTATTTAATAATCGTAGGTTCCAATTAACTTGACTCGTAAAATCTTTTATAGTTAAATAAGAGATTTGAGATTCAATTACTGCCTATACCAAAAATTAAATTGATGTTTTAATTTAATGATAAAAAGTAAAATTACAAAAGCAGATGACATAAATTAACTCTATAAAAAAAAAAAAATTATTTAATAGTAATATAACTTGTTTAAATGATTTAATGAATCATATTATTTGATATACCTAAATCCGGAGAAATAATTAGCTTTATCCCCACTATATACCTTGAAATGGTTGACTTACGTATCTTCCAAATAAATTTATGTAAGCTGGGTTGATACCTGGACACTAATTATATGCACATTTCAAAAGCTTCTTGTAATTGTATTCTTAAATAGTTTGGCGGAAAGCCTCCAAAATTAAATTTCACTAAATGATAAAAGAACTTTATTATTCAATGTCTAATCGTACAAATATGTCTTTACAAAACAAAGATAAAATGGAATAAGAAATCGATCCTAATAAGCTACAATATTGAATAGCTATTATAAGAGTTACCCTCTTGGGCTCTTTGGATATATGGTGATGAGCTAGTTTATCAACAAAATTATTCTTATTTACTCAAAAAAAAAAAAAAACTATATAAGAGTTATACAGAAGCTAAGAGAAAAATCATGTACACAACATTTTCATAACAAATTTCAATTGACGGATTGTTACTAATGGGCAAAAAATTAATTTTAGTGGTTGATTTAAACTACCAATTACAACTTATTACCTAGAATTTGTTATGTAAATATTGTAAACGTAACACTTTGATCACTGTACACATGAAAATTCCTAGCTCACTTCTAGCTGACTTAAGAATTAATTAATTCCTAGCACTTCACCTTACCTCCAAAATAATTTAAGAATTAATTAAGACGCTTACATACTCCAAATTAGCACTAGTTAGCCCACTAACGAGAAGTGGTCTAGGACTATATAGTTATTATTAATATGATATGTGGTATGGATATGTACGAGAAAACAATGTATTTGCTCAAAAAAAGAAAAGAAAAAAGAAAGCAATGTATTTACTCCGTACCATATTTTTGGTTCACACTATTGAAGTCCTTTGTAATGATATATTAGTTTGAGGTAAAAAATAAGTTGGGCTTCTCAAATTGTAATGATTGGCCCATCCAAATAATTTAAGCCCAACTTCACTGTTGGTTTGTATTTTTCTTTTTTCGTTTGAAATCTTGAAATGTACGGTCAATCCGCCCCCACATCCCACTGTTGGTTTCTCAAGAGTATAATATAGCCTTTTACTAAAAAGTAGTGCTACAATCACAAATTATTTTATAATATTTTTACAATTTGTTGTTGTGGCTAACTTCTTACTAGTTTTCATTTGGACCTACTAATAATATCACTTTTTTATTTACTAATAATCACTTACCATATCTGCAATTTGAGAAAATTTCAGTAAAAAAGTTTGTAACTCTAGCATTTTTTTTTTACCAAAACCTATAATAATTGCCTAGCGATGTTGTGTGATTTCTTTTTATATTTTATAAATATACGAGAGTAATGCATTGCGTTCTTTTTCTATTCAATTGTTAAAGTGTTGTGTGCATAATGAAGTGTTGTTAGTGTTGTAGCTAAATTTGATATTTGCCCTCACAGAATGTTGAATATTGTAGGTAGTTTTTGTTACCATGAGTCCAAAGAGGGACGATGTATACAATCATCCTAGACTCTACTATAATAGACGGCACTTTTAGGACCTCACACACATGAAAAGAGTCCAATCTCATCACCATTATAAGTGCTTGCCAAAATGCCCGAGAGAAATTTGAAATTGGTTAAGTTATTTTCTTTTATAAGTTCTGATCTGTGCATTTTTTTTAAGATCGATGAGGGCCGTGAGTTCCTAGGTATAACCTATCAAAAATTAAGTCAATTTCTAGGCATCAATTTTGATCCTCTACTCGAATTTTGTTGTTTAATAATTTAAAATAAAAATATTAATAATCAAGTAGATACTATAGTAAATATATTTTTCATTCTAATAAAATTTAATAAATTTAAAGAGAAAATTAGATTTCTCTTGCTTTACACTAGTTAACAGCTAGTTATTTAGTATATTAAAATAGAAAATATCGACTTAATTAGTTTGGAGTATGTAAGCCTCTTAATTAATTCTTAAATTATTTTGGTCAAAGTTGCATAGGTTGAATAAATGAATACTATCGTCTCGAAATACCCTCCCCCCCCCCCCCCCCCCCTCTCAAAATAAATCTTAAATTATTAGGGGAAATAAACCAAAATTAAGGGTTTGGAATATACACTTCTAAAAACAAGTAGACAAAACTAAAAGTAAAAGAAAAAGTCAATGACCTTATTGGTCTAATAGCACCTCCCTTTGTACTTAGTATCTTGGGGTGTGTAATGTCTCTAGTTCAAGACCTGGCTGGGGTCGGGTAGATTTTGAGATTTCTAACCAAGAAAATATAAATAAAAAAGAAGAAGAAATTAGAGGCAGTATTCAGTATATAATTTATTGACTAATTATTTCAGGTAGTTTGAGAAATAGTTTTTGAAATGACCCCAAAAATATAGACTTAGACATGTATAAGCAACTATACATAGGGACGGAGCTAAGACTTGGAGTTAAGAGGGGTGGCTTTACTGTTTAGCCGTTAAAGGGATTTTTTTTTTTTTGTGTGCGTGTGTGTGTTTGTCTACTACTAGATAAAGACAAAATTATTTTGTTTAAATTTTTTTAAAGTGTTGGATTGTTTGTTTGGGTGAAATTAATTTCTTGGGATTAATATTTTTTAGCTTTACTATTAGTAATTTTTATTGTTGGGCTAATTTTGGGCTTGTATATTTTGTTTTAGATTTTAATCTATAAACAACTTGATGTGAAATTAATGTAGTTAGTGGTTATAGACAAGTAAAAAAGTGATATAAGTAGGGGCTCAAAAGTGAACCAAAAAGAATTTTCTACCTTAATAATTTATAAAACTTTTGTAGAAAAAATTGTGGCTATAAAATTACTCTTAAAGGAATCAATTAAATTATTCAAGAAAGTAAAAGTATAGTTTTATAGAACAAAAATTGCTAAAATTAATACTATATATATACTAATATTTTAAAGAAAATAATGGGGGGCGGGGCGGGGGGATTGGCCCCCCAAAGCCATTGAATGGCTTCGTCCTGACTATATATTGTTCAAAATGCATAGTTTTAACTTAACTTTTCTTAAATTTTCATATTATATACAAAGGATCTATGTGGATATGTCTTAGCAAACTATATATTTTCCAAGATGCAAGGTTTCAACCAAACTTTTATTTTCATATTTCACTATTTTTTTCTTGAGAAGAACAACTAGTCTTTCACACTTAGTACTGGGGTGGTTCATCTCCAAAAGTTTTAGTAAAATTCTTTTCCGGTTTATGGCATGCCACATTTTATGAGAGTCACTGCTCGTGTGGTTTGCATTCAACTGCAGGCTATCTGTTCCTTTCAGATATATTTTTTTCTTTAATTAAACATAAACTATAATAATAATTATAAATATTTATTAGGATTGTATTTATATATGAAAGTATATACTCTACCATTTAGAGAAAATATGCCTTAGTAAGATTCTATTGAAAGGTTTAAATATAAAATAAAAAGCTAATATAAAATTTAAATTTATTATAACAATTATGCTTTTATTTATTTATTATGTAATATTCTTAACTGACTGTATAGGAGGATTAGCTGAATTATATATAACTCTAACGTTGATAGAGAATACTAGAAGCTATGGCCAACATGCCTGATAGCCAATACTACCAGGCGTGCTCCCTCCTCTTGTTCCTCTCAACTATTTTGTTTTACTATATTTTCAACAAGCATAAAACCCATCCCAAACTCCCTCCAAGCCCACCAAGTTTACCAGTTATTGGTCATCTCCACTTCGTTTGGCCATCATTATACAAATCCTTGCAAAACCTCTCCACCCAATATAGCCTTATTTTCAATTTCCGCCTTGGTTTCTCTCAGTGCACTGTGGTTACATCAGCCTCAGTGGGCACTGAATTTAAAACTCATGATCTTTCTTTCGCAGAACATTCAAGGACAGGTTTCTAAGAGAAAACTCCGTATGGAGGCTCTGGATTTTTCAGTGTCCCATATGATGATTATTGGCGGTTCATCAAGAAATTGTGCTTGACGGAACTTCTTTCACCTAAACAGCTTGATTAAAGTGTTTTTTTTTTTGCTTCCTGCTTTAGGCCTTCAATTAATTATCGGCTGGTTTCCTTTCTTGGCTTATAGAAACAACAAACATTGAAAGTCCAGATAGGTATGAAACAATTTTTTTTTTTTTTTTTTTTTTTTTTTTTTTTTTTCATTCATTGTCTTGATCAATTACCATCAATATAATACATCTCTTTATATACTTTAAAAAAAAAAAAAAAAATTCTTTTCTTGTGTGGACTTAAACTTCCCATTAATGAGTGAATTTCAATGCACAAAATTTTAACTTGAAGGTAAAGAGGAACATAGTTTGAACTGCTATTTTAAAAACAGACTGGACTGGTCTGTTCAACCTGTTCAATCGAGAATCAGACACCAATTTGGTTTGGCAAAATCTCCCAAAACCAATATAAAATTGGTCAAATCTGGAAACCAAAACTAAAACCAATTCTTTGACTATACCAATGTTAAAACCATGATTTGAACTTTTGGTCACTTATTTTAACATACACCATGATATGTTATCACTTACCCTGATAAGTTATCAATTTGATCAATGTTATAAATACTGGTTTCTAAAAAAAATGTTATAAATATTTCTCCCTATTTTGGATTAGCCAAGAGAATTCAATATTTCGGTATTGTGCTGGTGTATCATATCTATCTATTAAGCTAATCATCAATAGAGATAGATAGATACAGAAAAAGGAGGTTTTATCCTTATAGTTTAAGAGTGGCTATAAACTAAACTTTACATTTTCAAAACTTTCAATTAAATCCTATATTTTAAAACGGTTTTGTTAACAGGTGCAGGCCAGCACCTGTTAATGAACCAGCCCCAGGTCCCACCTGCATCGGAAATAGTCAAAAAATTACATTTCAGCTTTGGTTTGTGTAAACGTGTACTTTGGTTTTTTTAAAAATTATAAGACAAAAATGTTCCTTTAACACATCTTTAACACATTTCCTTCTATTTCACTTTTTATTTTTCAGTCAATTTCACTTTATTAATATTTTACTCTTCATCTTCTTTCACTTTACTAATATCAAACTCACTTTCATTCACTTTACCATTAACAAACCCACTTCAAAAAGAAGAAAAGAAAAAAATAGAGATGAAGAAAAGTTCAAATGTTCAATGAATGATTGAACAATTATTTTGCAAGGTATAATAATTTTATTCTATGAAATTCATATTTATTTTAAATATATTTGAATATGAGGTTCTTTTTTTTTTTTTCATTTATACTAAAATATGATGTGGATTGTTTTAATTTTGTTTTAATGTAGCACACATAGATTACAATTTTCCTATGCTCATAGAGACGCACAGAAAAATTATGATGTTTTACTAGATACATACTGACGGCAAGTAAAATATGTGGTGGTCAATATTTTTATTTTTGTTGTGAACCAAAGCCTAATAAGCTGGCTTCAAAGAGACATTCAAAATTCATTTATGAATTTCTCTTAAAGTTGCCACCACTGACTTATCTATTAATGCTTTAATTGAGTGCGGCTTTATTTACATCATGTTTTTCATTTCATTTATCCTAATGTGGATTGTTTTAATTTTGTTTTAATGTAGCACAAATAGATGACAATTTAGTTGCAAGTGAGACTCATCAACTTGTTCCATTGAATTACTTTGACTTAAATGAACTACCTAAAGAAGGTACTATTTTTTTTTGTAATCCATATTTCATTTAACGTATAATATGATATTGATTTTTTTTTTTTTAATTCTTGTTTTAACATAGCACAAATTGATGACATTGCTTGCATGTGGTTATTAATCACATGTTCCCAAGGATGGAGCTAGCTAGAGCAAGGAAGTCAATATCGTACCGGAGGCTGTACCGGTTTGGCCACCGGTACGATATATTTCGGATACCGGTCAATACCGGTGTACCGTTTCGAGTTTACCGCTATTTTATATATATATATACACACACACACACACACCAAATCTCTAGAACCATGTTTATAAGCATATAATATTTCACTTATATATAGTAAATATAAAAGTTTATCATAAATATTACCTCAATTCAGAACAAATTATTCATAGTTTTAGACTTTAGTATCAATTAAAAGGAAAAAAAAACACAATATAAAAAATAGAAAGCTTAGTTGTTTATTGCATACTAAAAAAACAAATAATACTAATAAGTTAATGTAAATAAGTTACCATTATGCCCTTACAAAAATTCAAAAATTACAAAACTAAAAAAAAAAAAAAAAAGGCTTTTTTCTGTATCGGCCGGTACGCCCGGTACCGGCCGGTATTGCCCGAAATTGACCGGTATGGCCGGTACGCGGCCGGTACGGCCGGTATTTTTTCCGGTACAAAATAAAAGTGTACCGGTACCGGTGCATTGGCCGGTACGGTATGTACTGGCCGGTACGGCCGGTACCGGTACGGTATTGGTAACCTTGAGATAGAGAGTTTGGGGGATAGCTTTATCATTGGTTATCTACAGCAATTCTGGGATGCCTGCGTCTGCTATTGTGTTAGGACAAAATTATTTTAGTTTTACTATTTGTAATTTTTGTAGTTAAGGTGATTTTTTGGGCTTGTATATTTAGTAAGATTTTAGATTTATAATTTTTTTAAAATGAGAAAAATGCTAGAACTACAATTTTTTTTAGAAATTGTTGATGTAGTGAGTCATTATTGGTAAGTAAAAGAAAATTGTGTAAGTAGTGAGACAGGTGTGAACCAATATGAATTTTCTTCCTTAACAATTTGTAAAAATATTGTAAAAAAATTTGTAACTGTGCATTACTCTTAAAAGAATTAATAATATTGTTAAGAGGGGAAAAGTATACTTTTATAGAACAAAATTGTTAAAATTAAAAAAGTTTGTAACTATAACATTACACTAGTATTTAAAAAAAAAGAAGTCCACTTACTCTCACAGCTTTTGTATTGTAGTGTATTTCAAGTAAAATTAGATGTGAGAGTGGTGTGCAATTTTTTGTGTAAAACTTGGTGTCCTTAGTAAAATTCTTTCTTCAATGTCTTTCAAATGGTCTCTCATATCTCTCTCTCTCTCTCTCTCTCTCTATATATATATATATAGCATTCTGCACACCATACAAGTACTTTGCTTTATCACAAACATCCCTGTCAAGACTTTTCTTATGCTCACACTTACCTATCTAAAGGCAAAATATGTTGGAGAACTTTAAATGGAACTATGCTTCAATGAAAATGTGACAAGTTTTTCATGGTAATACATGACAAATGGTTTATATAAGCTTCTGTTAACCTTGAGTTTGTTATGAATTAAATTAATTGCAAGAAAAATTTTGATAAGTTCAAGCATGCAAATTAGTGATTTATCTGCAAAAGGTTCAACTCTTATTATGTATCTCTCATCTGCTTACATGTTGCACTTTTACTAGGATCTTTTTGTCGGAAGTACTGGTACCTCATCGAAGGTCATTCTGTATTCAACAAGGTTAGAGAGGAAACAAATTTGATCAATGGTAGTACTAGACTAGTCAAGGAATCAGATGTTGAGAATCTCCCCTACTTGCAAGCAGTTGTAAAAGAGACACTACGACTATATCCACCATTGCCTATGACAACAAGAAAAAGCGGTCAAAGTTGCAAACTAGGAGGCTTTGAAATACCCCAAGAAACCATGGTGTTAATCAATCTATATGCCATAAATAGAGATCCAGATTTATGGAACAATCCAAATGAGTTCCAGCCAGAGAGGTTTTTGGTTTCCTCAGAAAAACAAGAAAGTATGAAATATAAACAAGATGAAACTTTTAGTTTTCTTTCTTTTGGAGCAGGGAGGAGAGCTTGCCCTGGTTCAAAGTTAGGGTTGAGTAGCACAAATAGCAGTTGCAACCATGGTTCAATGTTTCGATTGGAAAGTGTTGGAGATGGAGAAGAGGCTAAGGCTAAGGTTAATACTGAAGTTAAAAAAGGCGCTTTTATTCATATGGCTCATCCACTTAAATGCCTTCCCGTTGTTAAGTTCAATACATTTGATTGTGTGATGTGAGATTGTTTACTTCTAAAATAATGCATTACGCATGTATTTCATTTTACACTATTTGCTACTTGTACAAGCACTGAAGCACATGCAATAATATATATGTTTTTTTTTTTAATGTAATTCTCTGATCAATATTGTACTACTGGTGGAAAATAAATTTTGTTTTTATTCGATATAGTTTATGGAATATTACAATACTTAGAAATTTTTTAGTTGGATGAGAATTTTGACAAATCAATCTTTGAATTATATTATTTTTGAATATTCTCCATGCTAGGCAAAATTTTATGGCAATCAAATTTCAATAGCCTTTTCATCAATTATTTGTTTAAATTATATTTTATGTAGTTAAAAATAATACATAAAAGATGAGTTAATTGATCGAATGATAAATAATATCTTATTAGCATGCATGTTAAAATCATATAGAACATGAAATATTTAACAATGAGTTTTCTAGAATATAATATATATAGATGACTTATAAATTTGAACTTTTTTTAGTTATATGATTATGTCTTTTATGATTTATTATATTGGACTATTTGTTTTCTATAATAAATTAACTCATTTGGCACAAAAATTTAAAAATTTAGATTAGATAGGACACATAGTGCAAAATTAAACTCTAATTAAAATTTAATTTTTACACTAAATTAATTCACTTGACACAAAAATTTAAAGTTTAGATTAAATGAGACATATGACGCAAAATTAGAATTTAATTGAATTCCAATTTGAAATTTAATTGGACTTTCTCTCTACTTTACCTATTATTATATATATAAATTAATTTACTTGACACAAAGATTAAAAAATTTAAGTAGACACATGGCACAAGCTTAAGTGGATAATTATGGTATAGTTTCAACATAAATTTAGACACAAGACGCAAAATTGGATTATAATTTCAAATTCTAATTCAATTTTCTCTAAGATTTTCCTATTAACATATATATATATATATATAGATATAGATATAGATATATAGATGACTATAAATTTGAATTTTTATTAGTTATATGATTATGTCTTTTATGGTTTATTATATTAGACTCCTCATTTTCTACACTAAATTAACTAATTTGGTACAAAAATTTAAAAATTTAGATTAGATAGGATACGTAGCGCAAAATTAAACTCTAATTGAAATTCAATTTTTACACTAAATTAACTCATTTGTCACAAAAATCTAAAGTTTAAATTAGATAAGATACATGGTGTAAAATTAGATTTTAATTTAATTCTAATTTGAAATTTAATTGGACTTTCTCTCTGCTTTACCTATTATTATATATATAGATTTAAAGTTAGGACATCAAGCCCTATAAGTTAGGGTGTTAGATGGATTTTTTTTTCTGCATGGGTTAAAAGTGTTACATGTTAAAACTATAATTAGATTATTTTTTTCCTAGAAACCATAGAGTTACTATACTTAGTTATTAATTTAAAGTTTTTTTTTTTTGTTTCGTTTATAGGGGTATAGTCGAATGGACATGCTAACTGAGAGTGAGAGATACAACATTTGAATTAAATCAACACTGAAAAAATGATTTAGATATGAAAGTAACATTCACAAAAAAATTGGATGTACTAAATATCAAGTCAAAGAGTGGTCTTATTATATATGTAGATTTGGTGTTACTTGATAAGAATGTGAGTTTTAATGCAATTGATGTTTATGTTTGTGAATAGGGTCCCTTGCTCCCGTAGGCTCGGGCTCAGCAGGTAAAGTGTCATTATAGTTATATTCAAGTGGAAAACGCCAACTCAGGTCACTCCTCTCTACCCATTTTTTCATTCATCAAAACAATGTTTGTGGATACGGTTTTGTCTCTTGTCTTATTTTATTTTCTTAGTTTTTTTTTCTAAAATTAATATTAAATTATGAAAAATAACTTTATTCATGCAAGTATTAGAAAAAAAATTATTGATAATTTATAGATATTAGTCAAGAATGGTAAATAAATAAAATCCTCAAGTTTCTAAGAGCATCTCCGGATAGGCTTTTTAAAGCCAATTATATAGAGTAAACACACCAAAAAAAACCCTCCAACAGCCTCTCCATCTCCAAATCCTTTTCCTCTATTAAAAAAAATACTTGGAGTAAAATATTATTTCTTTCTCTCTCTTCCTTTTCCCTTTTTTCTATTTCTTTGCTCTTTCCCGCCTCTCTTCCCTTTCCCTTTTCTCTGTTTCATTGCTCTCTCGCTTCTCATCAAAGAACAAATGGAAGCAGCCCTCCTCTCACAAAAGCAACATAGCTCTCTCTCACAAAACCCCTAAACCGTGGTTTGCTCAACCACTTGTGAGGAAGAATAGAGATTGAGAACATCAACTCAACCACAAAAATCAATACGTACACAAAATTTTATTTTATGGGTTTTTCTTAGTGTTTGAATTTATTGGTTTATTCTATGAGTTGAAGATTTGGTGGTTTTGAATGATTAGCTATTTTCCTCACTGCTATTTGGGTTAAGGTTTAGGGTTAGGGTTTCTGGGTTCTTTATCTCTCTATCAAATTGTTTAAAACAATGATTGAATAAATTGTTTTGTCGTTCAATCCCTTGATCATTAATAGAAAAATGAATTTTTCTTTAACTATGATTCTAACTAGATTATTTTGAATCTATGTCATAAACAAATGTTGATCTAGAGTGATTAGAGTTGTTCTTTTCTAGAAAACTCTAATGGAGAAGAAATTTTTTCCATTGGGAATATGATTGTGTATGGGAAGATGGTAGAGGAAAAGCTAGATGAGGAGGAGTGGGAAATGATGGAAGAGGAAATTTTGGAAGACAGTGGTGGAATTGGAAATGAAAAACAGATCTATGTACGTATGTGTTGAAGCTATTGGGGAATTTGCGTATTACTTAATGCACTCCATGAAGTTGAGCGATCTCTTATCATGCTTGTGCATTTGCAGTGCTAATCTGACTAACGAATTTACCAACACTACTACTAGGTGCTCCAATTGCCTTTCCAAAGGAGAATTAGAATATAAGACAGAATTGAAGCAAGTGGGGATTCTGACTGGTGACAGTATCCCAATTTTCATTGGTTGGGTTGCAGGGCATTTGGCTCCAAAATCATTCTTGTCGGTGGTTGTAAACACATGGCAGGTATACATGGGCCAGTTCCTAGCCGAAGCCTTTATGTTTATGAGACAGATTCAAATATCGATTCTGAACCATGATTTAAAGACCAAGGAAACTCCAATGGGTTTTTCAAGTATTTTCAACAAGCAAAGGTGGACCCAAATCTTGGTCAAGGAAAATGGAAAGCTCTATGCACTCGCTGGAGCTCCCTTAAATGAGTAGGAAGGACTATCTTTCGAGGTGTTCAACCCCAAGACCATGGCATGGTGGTCCTTAGACTCCCCTCACTACACCGGAAACATTGACCCTTTTCTCTTTTGGAGCAATAAGCTCACCCCATTTTTCTTTCATGCATTTTCAAGCAGTACCAATAGGATTTTCATTTCAAACTTCGACACTGCTCTGCTTTGCTTTGACTTCAATACCCATAAATGGAAGAGGTCTAATTTGTTAGTTGAATTGCCAAATGAAGATGAGGAAGTTCCTAACTTGAACAGTTCTGTACCTCTTCCCTTCTTTGGCAAAGCTGAAGTTCTTGAGGTGTCTCTTTTTGAGACCGTACTTCAAGGAATGAATATAGCAGGTACTTTAATTGCCAAATGGGTTAATTCTTTTACTTGCACCTACTGTCTTAGTAAGAGTTGTCGTTCCATGTGTCTCCTGAATTTTGTGGTAGCCGTCCTAATCTGGTCCATTTAGGGAACTAGCTGAATTCCCACATTATTAGTTTTCTCCAATATTTCAATAATTTTTATAAAGAATATTGTAGTTTAATTGGTTGGCATTCAATTTCTAACAGAGACATTTATAATTTAGATCCCTCAACTATTGATGTTTAAAATAAATTTCAATAATATAAAAATTATAAGCTTTAGTTATTTTATAGACAAAATAGAAAGACACTAAGAGTAGTGTAGTGATTTGATCACACTATACATATGTGTTCACTAATTGAAAATTACCTGATATAATGGTTAATATAGATAAGCATGATTCATGCTTACTAAAAAAATGCATATATACTTGTAACATTCTTATAAAGAATATTGTAGTTTAATTTGTTGGGATTTAATTTTCAATAGAGACATTTATAATTCAGATCCCTCAACTATTGATGGGTAAAATAATTTCAATAAATTTCCTTGTAAAAATTATAAGTTTTAGTTATTTTATGGACAAAATAGAAAGACACTAAGAGTAGTGTAGTGATTTTATCACACTATATATATGTGTTCACTAATTGAAAATTACATGATATAATGGTTAATATAGATAAGCATGATTCATGCCTACTAAAAAAATGCATATATACTTTTTTTTTTGTAACGTTCTTGATTGTGTGTTACTAATTTTCCCCCTTTTTGTTGGGCATCACATCAATTGTTGCATAATACAATGTTTCACTTGTTTCTCACATAAAATAAAAAAATAAAAAAAAATCTTTCTCAAATGAATCTAAGAAAAAATGATACTCCCTCCATCCTAGTTTGTTTATCCTCGATTTTATTTTAGGATGTCCCAAAATATTGTCTAGTTTCCAAAAATAAAAGTCATTAATGTACTAAAGTTTCTATTATATACCTACTTTATTTTCAAAATTATTTGAAAAGAAACCTAACAAATATTTAAAAAATAAATCTAATTAGGACACCTTTTTAGTTGCCTTCTTAAGAATAACTCTTTTTAAAAATTTAAAAAAAAAAAACTGATAAATTTATTTGAGGAAATGATATTCCCTTAAAAAATTTGACTTTTCAAATAGGACAAACAAATTAAAAGGAAGTATTAAAATTTCATTATGCTATAACAAAATAAGTATATTATTCTATTACACACACTTATGTGTGTGTGTGTGTGAGAGAGAGAGAGAGAGAGAGAGAGAGAGAGAGAGAGAGTTAGGAAGTTTAAAGGATTAGCAACTTGTTTTTCTTTTGAGGGTCAAAAGGATTAGCAACTAAACATAAGTAAGAAATGTCATATTCTAAATTTATTAGTATTATTTCAACTAATAATTATCTCTTTTATAAAATTATAAAAATAATCATTTAATATATATAATTAATACACAGTTATAGATAATTAATATATGCATTTAGATATTTATGGAAGATGGTTTTGGATAATGTTATACATATATTATAAAGAAAAAGTAAACTAAATTAGAGTAAATAAACATATACATTTTGAGATATTAAAAATTAATTTAGTAGTTTCACTAGATATTTGTAGCCTTCTCAAAGTAAGATTAATTTTTTTTTTTAAACCATGAAACCAAAGATAAATGCAAAAAAGTAACGGGGCCATGAAAATCAATTGATTTGTGTTGTGTTTACATATTTCATATCATAAAATCACTACAAGAAAAAATACATAATACAACAAGTATTATTGCAACGAAAAAAATAATAGAGGTAATATATATACTATTGCATCTCTAGGCTTTTTTTGTTGTAATAGTAACTTAAATTTATTACATCAATATGAGATTGTAGCAATAGTTATTATATTACATCGAAATGTGTTGTTGTTGTAATATGTAACTCTTATTATGCATTAAGATATGTTGTTGCAATTTCTCAAAAGAAGAAGAAGAAGAAGATATGTTGTTGCAATTTGTAATCTTTTATTTCACATCAAACTATATTGTTAGTATAGTTCCTAGATATGATTTTTGAATTGCAAAAAAGTTTAATGAAAAAATTAATATTTAAGAAAATGATTAATTTATTTTTAAATTTTTTTGATAAAAAAATCAACCTATTGCAATGAGATTTTTTCAACCTATTGCCTCGGAGTTTATTACAACGGATTGCATCGACTTTTTTGTCATTGCTATAACATCTATTGCGACAAGATTTTCAAAATAAATCATTGCAATACGTGGAACTTATTGCAACAAAAATTTAGTGTTGCATAAACCTATTGCCTCAAAGTTTATTACAATGGATTGCATCGACTTTTTTGTCATTGCAATAACACCTATTGCGACGAGATTTTCAAAATAAATCATTACAATATGTGAAACTTATTGCAACGAAAATCTAGTGTTGCAAAAACCTATTGCCTCGGATTTATTACAACAGCTTGCATCGACCTTTTTATCATTGTAATAACACCTATTACAATAACATTAGTTGTTATTGCAACGACTTATTTTGTTGTATTTAATCTTTTTGCTTGTGGGGAATGAAAGTATGTCCAACTCTCTCACTGTCTTCTACTCATCGATAGTGTAACATTAAGACATGATGTGGGCAAGTGTATATGCATGCATCTTATAGATGATTTAAAATTAAATTATGGTAGAATATGACTTTACATTACGCACCAAATATTTTCTCTCCTTGTACACCCAAAGTAAAACCATCCAGCTGAATTACCCAAACCTAAATCATATTTAAGCCCTTAATTTTTTTTAAAAAAATTATAACCATAGGGGTTTCAGTGTCTTGATGGTAGTGGGCAGCTAGTATAACAGAGGTAGTGACCTCTTAGATTCCTCTTTCTCTCCCTTTGAAATATTTTGTTAGTCTCAGGTCTTTTATTTTGGTAATATATAGTGAAACAATGCGTTTTATTTAACAAACCATAACATTTTGTGTCTTTCTATATCTTTTCAAGGCCTTATCTAGCTAGCTATTACTATTAGTCATTAATTATTATTATATTATTATTTTAAATACTAAAACAATGGGTATGCTAAAAGACATGAAAAATAGAAAAATGTGTGGTGTAAGTTTAATTAACTAATTGATTCTCAAAAAAAAAGTTTAATCAATTAATGAGACATTAATGAGATAACAGTAAAATAAGTTGATGTGGACTTTTGGATAACACTAAAAAAATCTTAATGAAAGAGGTGAAAAAAAAAAAAAAAAAAGCTAAATGGAAAATTAGAGCTTCACTTGGCAGGACTTCATGCACTCTCGCATGAGTTCTCTGCTTATATATATATATATATATATATTGAATATTGATTGGAAATTCTGTCTTGTTATGGTTCCTTTCATCCTATGCAATTTTGATAAGGATACTGTTGAGACTCAGGATGACAGTATGATTACTACCAAGGGGAAGATGCTTATTTTTGTAGCCACCTTTTAGCTTTCATGGAAAGAACAAAAGAAGTCTATTGTCAAACACATCGTAAACGATCCTAATTCACGGTCGTTTTGTGATGCATTAGAGGTGTCGTTGGGGTTCGAGTTGGAGTTGGATATTAAAACTGAATTAAAATGATGTGAAGTTAAAGAATTTGCATTTAGTTTCAAACTTCTTTCAACTCGGATATTTGAGTGTGATAGGTCAGCACCCAACATTGAGACTAAGGGGGACGCCATCAGTTGTTTTGTGCTGTAGTAACTATAAGTATCATAGAATCCTGCCCTAGGTTCCATTGCATAATTTGATTTGATTTTGCATAAGAGGAATTCTTCCTAATGTTAAATAGTACAATGAAGTTACAATGTTTCTGCTATGTTTAAAAAATGCCATTGTTTCTATTAAATGTGGACGGTTTCCAATCAAGATACTAAAAGCTGTTGTTTTTAGCCCATCAAACTTTGCTTAATAAAATATTTCAACTACCCTTGCACTTTAATTCTATGTTCCTCTTCATCTTAATTACTTTATAATCCATTGCTTATCTCCATTTGTGCTGCAGAGAACATACAAAGGTTAGTTTTGCATAAAAGTTGAAAAGCAGCAGTATTGCCACCTACCATAGTTGCTATTAGCTAGAATACTTTCTGGACTCAAACTTGAAGTTTCATCATGGTGAAATACTTTCAGAGGAAGATATTTTCTTGAACTTTTAAAGCTTTTAGCCTGAATAACTAGGCATCTGAGCTACTTAGCGCGTACTTCTGATCCATGTGGGAAGTTAAGATTTAGCTGTAAACTTTATTATGATTAGTTGATTACCACTACCAATTATAATTGAATATTTCACAGGGATGATGAACACTCTTGGTTGTCATGTGCTTGCAATCTTGGAAATACAATGGCCTAGATTCCTCAACTAAACTTGGATGATTAATGCACGAATGCAATTCTTCTTGGATATCTTCAATCTTTGATTTTTGTTCTTTGTCTTTGGTTTTTTGAAATGTGACAAAAACATGTGAGATTTTGCAGAGCAGAGGCGGTGTGCCATGCCAAATTTTTGGGTTTGAGATGTGAGAAACAGTGCTCTATTTACTTATCAAAAAGAAATAGGCAAGAGTTCTCTTCCATAATATTCTACTTTCATATATGCTACTTTTTTTCTTCCTTTCTTAAATTGTAGTGATTCAATGCATAGCCAGATTTTATATTCAGAAATCAAGATAATATACATGATAATTTCTCCTTTTTTTCTGTTTTTTTTACTGGAATAGTGAACAATAATTTCAATAACTTCAATACTACAAAAAAGTATTCAGTTTTAATTTTATTTTATTTTATTTTTTTTTGTGGTGTGTCAAATTGCATGTATAATTTCTCAATGTTTGCAATACACTGGGGGCATATTAGGTCTTGCTTTAAGGAATTGAGGTTGGTGTCTACTGTCAAATGAGCATGAAGAGATGTCTCATTGGTAGAAGCTCTGCATACATCTACGCCAACTAAAATTTTATTATTTGCTCAGTATTTTTAGTATTTGTCTACTTTTAAATTTTGAATACAACTATTTGGATGCAACTTCTTATTGGTGTTGATTATAGCTTTATAATTCCCTTCATAGATGTAAATGATCATATGTCCTTTTACTCGATTCTCAAAAAAAAAAAAAAATCCTTTTACTCTTTTGTAGCATTTCATGTATAACTTTCTTAGTCTTTTCTTTTTCTTCTATTAAATTTGTTTTATGCTTCAAAAAAATTTATACATTTTTCAATGTGTTAGAAATACTGAATTCAATAGTATTGTATTTCTCACTGAAACAATATACATAAGTTCCTTTATATAGGAGGCATATGAGTGCAGTACAAGTAAATATGAGTGCAGTACAAGTAAGAGTGTAGTACAATGTGTGCTATACAAGTAAGTAATCTAGTTGGGGCCAAGCCCACAATACTATACACACGTTAACACAATGTATAAGCAAATTCTTCCTTTGGTTAATTTGTTTTTTCAAATTTGAATAAGTGCATGCCATGTTATTTCAAATTCGTAAGAAGTTTCCTTCTAATCCTGCACATTTATAAATAAATTGAAAAAAGTAGTTCAGAATTCTATTATTAGGTAACATGAATCAAAGCTGTCTTAGCTTACACAAAGCATATAACTCAAACAATAAATCAACTACTAGAGCTTCTAGCTTCCTTCAAAGAATGAACAGACTATTAACACATGGCAGTGTGGCTTGATAGGTCCATGCCTTTAAGGAGTTTCGTTCTAATGCAGCACATGTATAAAGTAAAACAAAGGTAGATTGGCTTTGATTTTCTTTCAAGTTCAAGAAGCATTATGTGTCACTCAAAAAGTTGCTAAACAATCAACTCATAGGAAGACAATGACTACAGTCTATATGGGTGTGGGTGAATGTGGGCGTAAAAATAAATATACATCAAGAGATAATTTCATATCAGCATAGCCCAATAATTTCACTTTCGAGAGTTATGATGGCATTAGCAGCCTTGATCTACTTTTCATAAACCTGTGTTAGAATCATCAAAATTTATTTTTCTTTGTTCTCTTATTGCTATGCCCTTTTGCCAAAGCAATTTGGTGGGTTTTCTGAGCTTAGATTTATGAAAAGTAGCTAATGTGAGAGATGCAACAGTTTCAAGTCTCAACCAACACTTAATTTTTAAATAATTAGGCCAGATCTACTCACCTTGGTCCTCTTCATGCTAGAAAAGCAAAGCAAATATGAAAAGTTCATTATCACTGACAAGTATGCAGTCAGCAAGATATACAGGAATAGAGATTACATACACTTCGACCAGTGGACGGGATATAATAACAAGCATTTGCAAATCTTCATCTTCATTTGTATTCCATACTTGCAATGATGATTGTAAATAAAGTAGTAGTAGTAACAGTGATAACATGTCACAGGTTGATCTTCAAAAAATGTCAACAGCACTATGAATCTATGACCTATCCTGGTATCCACAACAACACTCATCAAATTGTAGTTTAATAGCTGCACCGAGGCATCCCACAAGCACTAAAGCACAATAGATAGCATCTATTTAATACAGGGATTCAGAACATCCTCCAAATTGTTCTTTGAACCCCACATTAACTAACATCTTCTAAATTATATCATTAGATAGCATCTTCTAATGCCAGTAGAAAACATAAAACATAGAATTGTTTACCTGGTGAGCATTGTTAACAGGGATAATGTGCTATTAGAATATATTTTAAACTCTTGACGCTTCTAGGGCACTTCTCACGTAAACCTAATGCAAGATACAGAGTGCCACTTCCCTTTAGGATAATAAGAACATCTTCGCAAGAATGCCTGTGAGACATGATCCTGGTGCAAATGTTTGAAGCCATACCTCAACCTGCAAGAACCCAAAACTTGCATTATATAATGCAGGAAAACAGATGTGTGACATATTTACCTTGCCTTTTACAAAGATTATTGCCAAAGCTAATTCAAGCCAAAGCAAGGGATACACATAATCTAGAAAATGTTTTTTTTGGGGGGGGGGGGGGGGGGGGGCTTCAAAACTACAAACAAGAAGGGGCTTATTATTATATAAAATTCAATATTATTACTTTAAGATGATCAGGATGCAAAGCACATTATGTCAATCCACCAATAAAATTTTCTCTGGAATTTTGTTGAGAAAAATCCAATGGGAAATATGAAAGAAAATAAACAAAAACAAAAAGATGGATTCAATGATGGGTGGAAGAAACAGAGAAATATATACCTCAATGACAAATTTTAACACTCTTAGAGCATCTCCAGTAGATTCTCCAAATTTTTGTACTGTTTGGATAATGAACAGTGACATTTAGCTATTACCTATTCACTTTTTCAAATACACTTTCTAACAGATTATCTATCACATTCTCTATCTTATTTAAATATTATTTCTTCATTCATTCTTTATTCTTTTATTAACAACTACACATCTTCCAACATTTTTTTTATTCAATATCTAATTATTATAATAGAAAAAAACATTTGAAGAATGAATAGTAGCCCATCAGATTTGATGAGCTACTGTTCATTAGCAAAAAAAAAAATCCATGTACAGAGAATCCATTGGAGACCATTTTTATGGTCTCATTCTCCATTGCCTAGAAATACTACAAATTTCATTATACAAGTCTTACAATTTGATGGGTTAATGGCAAGAAGCAATTTAAATACCCATTTATTATCTTATTATAGTGCCATCTGATTGTTGCTAATGTAAGTAGTTTTTGTAGTAAAATTTGTGATTTCCAAAGAAATTACCTTTTAAGTGAATGGATAATGCTAGTAGAAAAACTTGTAGTAATCTTATTATTGCTCAAATGATTTTTTTTTTTTTTTTTTGTTGAGAATCTTCTCAAATGAATTAATCATATGAAAAGGTACACACAGCCCTTAGTTCCTACCATTATCTGTAATTACAGGCAAATGAAGGCTGGTGTGGACTCTTTTTATAAAGGATGAGGCAACCTGTGGTGAAGATAGAGCCAAAACTCACAATAAATTCAAATGAAATGGCGTAAATGCCCCACTTAGAACTAAAAAAAAAAAAAAAACTTAGTTTTGATAATATAATATATGAAGTAAACAATGTTCTATTAAATTGTGAACTCACATTACAAATATCACATGGCATATTGCAAAAGAGAGTACAAAAACATAATTCACTAATTAAATGCAATGCTTATTGTGCAATTTTTAAATAACTTGCAATTGTACAAAATAATTTGAATATATTCAACAGCTTTAGTCCTACTATCTATTCAATCTAACACGTCTCTATGCCGTTTGAAATTGTTGAGCTGCAAATCACTTTATGTCTCCATGTTGTATAAATCTTTTGTCCAAACAATGCATAGATTTTTGGATATTATAATTGTTTCTTTCAATTCTCCTACTGGGCTTAACACTGATGCATCTTGATACTAAGATGTCCTTTCCAATCAATGAAGAGATATAACAGGATCAGTTTGATTAATGAACTCGATCAACTCATTTTGATGAATGAGAATAGATTTTTTGGATAGGCTTTAATAGACTAGGAATGAATGGTCAATCCTTGAGATGCATCCCTCATAAATCCTGAAGTGGCAAACTTTGCCAATCTATTCGTTTATGCACAAGTCAGAACCAAGGCAAAATGAGAAATATTAACAAGAATAGTCAAAAGATGGTAAAATTTCATTTCTAAATAATCAAACAAAGTGAACAACTATACACACAATATTTCAAGAATAATAAGTGCCAACAAAAATTTTGAACCATGTTATGAACTTTAGCTTGTAAACAATTAAACCTCTAGTTGGAAAAGAACATTTAATTGTGAATCTTGAGATTTATTGTCATTCTTTAATCTTTGGTCAGAAGATGAATTAGATTTATTCAGCCAACTCAATTTGGCTTCGCCCGTAAAATATAAAAGTTATATATGAAAGAATAAGTGCATACCCTAAATCAGTAATGACAATGCAGACATTATCTTTTGATCATTGGTCTTGCAGGGCATATGCATTTTTAGGTCATTATAACTTCCCAAGTAAAATACTAACCAATTTGTGTAAATTAAAAAAAAATGATCATTTAATTTATTACCAGAACTAGTTGAGCCAGTGCTTCACAAATCACAAGCTAGCTGAAATCAGAAAAAGAGGAAAGTTAACACTACCCATGTTTAAAATATAAATGAAAAGAAAAGAATATGCAATTTATACTAGCTTTAAGGTTATATGGGACCAATTTACTAAGTACTAACACTACACCTGAACATCTCCATGCCATCGAAGTTGAATTCTAACAAAAGCAACAACATCTAAGTTGAAAAGCAACAGCAAAAATGTTAAGCAACTACAAACCAGCCAAGAAAGACTACAATTTAAAGGATTGTAAAATTCATTATCGACAAGAGATACTACAATTCAAAAATATAATCTTTTAAGTCTTGAAGACATCAATGGGATTGAGCCATCTGTGACCACTTTCCTTAGAGATCAAAGACAGAATCAAAGCCATGGAAAAGATGTTAGCAACTGCTATGACTTGTAGGTTATACATATTAATAGAACTTCGACATGTTTGATCTCCCACATTCTCATAGAAATAGGGTATTTAAATGAAGCACAAGGAAACTTATGCCTTTATTTTCAGCACACATATATTTCTATAATCATCAAGGAAACATTCTTCTCATTATCTTGGTGATCAATCTGGAAAATTACTTTAAGTTGTAATTTATGCTCCCTTTTGATCTATACAAATATCCTGTGTAATATATATTACTTGGTGAAGCCAGATGACATTTTACATTGTTCCATCTTACCCCAAGAAAAGATTAAATTGTTCTTCTAAAAGGCATCAACAGTTACCAAGAATGAGCTATTGAGTGGATGTGATTTTATCACCACAGAATAAAATGTCATAACAAAACAAGATATCCAAACTTCACCACTCAAAATTATTTTTTCAAGTAACATTGAACACCATTTTAATTATTTGGGGAGTTTTTCACATCTAATAGGGATAACTATAATTTTTATTTTTGCATTGAACATAAAATATGTAACCACTTCTTGTTCCTAAAATACATCACACCAAGCACAAAATATGTGATGTTGTTGGTAGACAATCCTAGTCCCTTCATATCAGATAGAACTTCCATAGCCTTTTGCAATTGATCCCCATCACCTGCAATGAAGTTTCACTATGTGATTTCTAGAAAATCCTCACCATACTCACAATTTGAATATCACAAACCCAGCAACTAGAATTGAAAACCCAAATCAAATCAAAACAAACCAAAGCAGTAATAACACAGACTCAATAACAAAAATTGATACCCAAATCATAATCAACAAAGAAATACACTACCAAACCTCAAAATAACACAAACCCAGCAACTAAAATTGAAAACCTATAATGAGATTTAGCCAATACATACCAATGAATTTTCTTAGTGCTAGCCAATCTACAAAAAGTTGAAAACAGAGTGTGTCTGTTGATTCAGAGGGTTGGATTCATCTATTTGATCCAATCTGAGTGAGAGAGAAGGAAGGAAAGAGCGAACGAGAAGAACAAATAGGGAGAGAGAGAACAATAGGAGTGTACGAGAAAGATAGAAACAGGGGAAAGAAAAAGAAAGAATGGAGCATTAAATGGCAGTTTCACTGTTAAGTAAGTGGACACGTGTTTAAATTTTAAAAGGAGTACCTAAAATACTGTACTTAAGATACTATATTTAAGTTTTGCCCATAAGTTATATATGAGTGATGTGGTTTAATATATAAGAATGATATTATGAATCACTAAATAATGAGTTGAATCAAGAAAGTTTGTTTAACATAAATGTTATTTCTCCCTCCCATCTTTTGGCAGTAATTTCTCGAGCATCATTTTTTAGGAGCGAGCCTCTCATAGGTTTGTAAGTTTTGGAGGCACTTCTTACTGACAATATGTAAGAAGCACATTTTTATCAAATTGGCATAATAGATACATTTTACTCTTAAGAAAAAATATAAATTTTTTTTATCTGTTGAGGTTTCAGATCGTTGAGTTTCCGTGTGCTTATAAATGGAGTGAATTATATTTTTACTGATGCCACCTTCTTGTTGCAAATTATGTGTAAGCTAAGTTGGTGTTTCCAGTAAAAATGATGCAAATTGAGGAAACTCTGGAGATTTTTTCTGACCTTTATGGCTATGATGTCATCATTTCCCATGTGCTACGTGACAACGAAATTCGCAGATATCATGAACTTAGTTTATGCATTACGTAATCTCTTCCAATTATAGTAGACCTTGTTTGGTTTATTGTTGTGGCTAAAATGGAATTTCCTCGTGTATATAATAGTATGAGATTAAATTTAATAAGGACGGGGTGTAAACCCTTTGGTTTACACCAGCTAATAAGTACATGTCACATCAGATTTTTACTTAAACTCATAGTAAAATCAATACATCTTACTTCATCTAATAATATCTCAACAAACAAATAATCAAAACCTATTTCACGTTTCCCTAAAATCTCATATCACTTTTCAGCTCATGCGTCTCTAGCCCATCCTCACTCGGACCAACGTTTGCCGCCACACTACCTCATCGGACCTCCGTTTGTCGCTGCTCTATCTCACCAGACCTCCGTCCGTCACCGTATTACCTCATCGGACCTAGGTGATTTGTTCTTATTCTCAAAATTTTTTGGGTTTTGCAATATGTAGATTGATTTGGCCGTTGCTAGATTTTGATATCTTTGCAGTTTGGGTATGTTGCTCTTTAGAAATAAGGACAGATATGGGTTTGATCCTAGTAGGGACAATTTTTGTTTTTTTTTTTTGGTTCATGCTATTTTGGTTTTCCAACTTCATTATTTGAGTTCTTCCATTCTTTGGTTGCATTGAGGCATATATGGAAATTCAAATTGATAGACATAGGTTAAGGATTGACCTCTTGAGAAACTGCTTACAAGCTATTTGTCAAAATGCCTGACAGAATATTTTTGTGACACGAAGACTTTGAAAGTGTATTTTTGGGATTAACCTGCAATATATTTCTGGTTTAATATCAGTAAAAAATAGGCTAGTAAAGAAACCAAATTTCTTAAATTGATAAGATGACAATGAGCATGCCTATTACCACACTTGTCTAGCTAGTTGAGCAGCTTATCCTATTGTGAGTCTTTTATGGAGCTTAGTTTAAGAGTATTTAGGACAAGGACTCAAGATAGTTGGCCACGACTGGCCTCAGGTTTATTGATTAATTGGAGCTGTTGGTTAGGATCCAAAGTTGAAGGATTGGCCATATAATCTTTCCAAACTCATTGAAAAGTTGTACTAGCATTTTTAGCATGTGAAATGATCTCTTTGTTAATTATAACATCATGTTTATTGTGGGTAATGCAATAGATTTATATGTTGATAACTGACAGAGGTTGAAAATTCTAGAAATTTTCCTTCATCCCTTGTCCTTGGAAACCCAAATTCTATGGATAAGTAATATAGAATACATTATTTGTTATTTTCCCACTCAACAATATGTGGCTCATTCTGTTTTAATTTTTTGGTAATTTAGGTAATTTTATGAAAAACACACAAAGAGTCTAAAGATTCATGTCAGGACATTACACTATTTGTTACAACTCACCAACCAATCTAATGAACAAGACTCAAAGGAGGCAATACCAAACAAGGGAGAGACTACAAGCAGAGACAAACTTGATCACTACTTAGATTAAGACAAAACAGTTGTGGTTGAGCAGGGTGTTCAAATGAACCTTGCCATTGTTGTTTGTTCTGAACTTCCAAGAAGAAGAATGCAATTAAGGACAGCCCTTTGAATGAGAATCTTGATACTATTAAAGGCGGTGTCAATAGTGTTAAGGATCTATGTTTATTACAACCTTGTGTAGCCTCCTTGTTGTATGTTTCATTTTAGATTGCTTCCTTGTATGAGTAATGAAAAATTATGTTGCTAAAAAAGTCAATGAAAATTTCTACTGAATTGTTGAAAAATTATGTTGGAAATTTCTAGTGAAACTAAATTGTTGACTATGCCGGAATGCTTAAACCAATAAGACAATCTACTGAATTTTCAATCTTAAAGGCGCTACATATGCTAAGATCTTGTCTTGCATTTTGTGATTCTTCCCTTGGGAAATCAGCATATACATTAATTAGCATTCTAGCAAAGTAAAGAAATTAATGTTTGGCTGTGTTTCCATTTCAGTTTTCACACCAGAGCAGTTGGCAGAGAAGTATAGCAAACTACATTCCTTCTTTACTGTTTGGTTTTTATCTTAGTGTTGCCTTAATTTTCAGGAAGGTGTAATATAAAACCTGTCACAATTGAATACATGCAACTTTAGAATTTTGAATACATCTCAAAAAGCTTTTAATACATGTCTTCCATGTAATATAAAACCTATCACAATTTTTCTAAAAGTTTCTGATCTAAAATGCATTCATGTGAAATAAAACAATCAAATTCAAAATATCGGAAGCTGATCTCTCCACCACAATTAAAACAATATGTAACCAAAAACTGTTGTTAGGTGATCCATTTTTTGAACAAATCTTGTCTGTACTTCACTTCTCTTGGAATTGTTGGTGAGAAGATCTTCGTAATCAGTTTCTTTGTATACAATACTATTGTATTAGGACTACTTTAACTTTTTTTTCTCACGCAAGGTGAGTTTTTCTCTCACACAAGTGAGCTTTCTCTTACTCCGCTCTCGCTGTCTGATAGTACGCGGGTAGTTTTCTCTTCGAGATTATTTTCTGAGTAGGAGGACAGGTCCATATGGATTCTGATTTCATTGAACAACTGCAACGGATCAAACTACAACAGAGGAAGGTGAAATCACAAGGTCAACCGAACCAAGGGAAAAAATCATTGAGGAATGTTCACTCATCTTTTTGGGAGTTCCTGACTACAAAACCAATCAACTGGAGAGTGTCAAAAAATCTACTGTGGAATACTTGGGAGTTTGGTTCGGACCTAAGGATTATTGATGTTGGTGACGACCTTGTCCAGTTTAAGTTTACTATGGAAAGCCAAGTGCAGTGGGTATTAAAAAATGGGCCATGGAGTTTCGATAACTCGCTTCTATTACTAAGGCGATGGGAGTGAGGAATGACAGCAAACAAGGTTACTTTCACTCACTGCCCTTTGTGGGTGCAGGTGTGGGGACTACCTTTTGATCTTTTCAGTGAGGATATAGGGCAGGAGATTGGTAGGGGTTTAGGAAGGGTAGTGGAAGTTGACTGGAAGGGTTCTAACTCCGATCAAGCTCGGTTCCTTCAAATTTGAGTGGAGATCCCTTTGGATAAATCGCTTCGGCGTGGTAGTTAGATTATGAACCCAAAAGGAGATGTCGTTTGGGTGGCTTTCAGGTATGAATGGATGGTGAGTTTTTGTTTCAAGTATGGAAGGACTAGACATGAAGCTAAACATTGTGAGAAGCCGTGTGATGAAGAGGAGCAAGAGTATCAATTGGGGAGTGGTTAAGGGCTGGGTTTCGAAGCCGGAACAACCGCAAAGAAACAGATACAACCAGCAACCAGGAGGGAGGAGGCGCACAGCACGCCGTGAAAGTAGGGAAACACCGCAATCAATGCCATAACCAAGGGACTCGGGTAGCAGGTCTGGGATCTCGAAATTGAAGGAACTGATATGGAAATAATTATGCGAATGAAAGGGAAAGGCGTTACAGATGGACGCGTTTCTTGCCCTATGATAACTGAAACTTAACAAATGTATATGGAATTAAGTAAGGAGACAAATAAGGAAGGGGAGGTAATTCAAATAGGAATAAATGACAAAAAATTTGAGATTTTGGGGTAGCAATTATTTTGTGTGCCGATCATTGAAGTGGGGACCAGCCAACATCCAAAAACACGGGAGTTACATCTCACTAATTAGGCACGTGATGCAGTAATGGGGACAAAGGAAAAGCAAAGGGCAGAAACAATACCTAATGCAGCAAGGTGGAAAAGATTGGAGAGGAAGAAGGCAAGTACGAAGAAAAGGGAGGAGAGGGTGGTAGCAAAAGTGGGAAGGAAGAGGGAGTATCCAGACCATAACCAAGACATAGAAGCAATGGGGAAAAGTGAAAATAAGAAGAAAAAATTCAGGATGCCATTCCAAACACGGTTTCAACGGCGGAGGCTACTTCCCAGCCTCACCGAGAACAATGATTATCATAAGCTAGAACTGTCGAAGGCTTGAGAACCAACGTGCAGTGAATGCCCTTTCTCACTTGGTGGGGGAAAAAGCTCCCAAAGTTTTGTTTCTTATGGAGACAAAACAAACCGTTGAGGAAATGAGACCTTTTCAAAATGACTTACACTTTGATTCTATGCTGGTTGTTCCATGTCTGGGGAGAAAGGGTGGCTTGGCAATGTTATGGAAGGCGGATGTGGAATTGCATATACAAACATACACCCAGAATCACATTGATGCTCTAATCCTCACAAATCCAACATCTCCATGGCACATCACGAGGTTTTATGGGAAACTAAAAGAACATCTCAAGCATGAAACGTGGACTTTATTAAAACATCTAAGCACACAAAATTCAACACCATGGTTGTGTATCGAGAGTTATAATGATGAGATTTTGTCATCTAAGGAAAAAAGGCCGCCTACCTAGACTACAGCATCTTATGCAAATTTTAGAAGTACGTTGTTGTATTGTGGTTTAATTGATATGGTTTTATAGGAAATATGGTCACATGGGAAAATGGACGAGAGGAGAAGAGTTTGTGCAAGAAAGACTTGATCGAGCATGTGCAACATTGGAGTGGCGTGAACTTTTCCCTCATAGTAGGTTAACACACCTCACCCCTCATACTCAGACCATGGCCAATCTTGCTCAACACCTAGGTGGAGAGGCCACAAGGCGGCCTAGAAAGATCCCAAAGTGATTTGAAGAGAAGTGGGTGACCCACCCACAATGTGAGGAAATAGTCCAACAAGCTTGGACAAATATGCAAGCCATGGGTAGCCCCATGTATGTCCTTTTTGAAAAATCAGCATTGCCGAAGGGTCTTGGTTGATTGTGCAGAATTGCATTTGGTTACTCACTCCAAAATATAATAAGGGAGAAACACCAATTATTACAAGAGCTTGCAAGAAATAATGTGGCCGAAAATTTGCATGAGATCCGAAGAGTGAAGGAGGAGATAAATTCCATGCTATACAATGAGGAATTGCATTGGCGCCAACGATCAAGATCCATATGGTTGAAGGCGGGGGACAAAAACACTAAGTTCTTTCACCAAGGAGCTAGCCAAAGGAGAAGAAAAAATAATATTTTGGGTGTGTTTGATGGAGGAGGGCAGTGGCATGAAATTGAGGAGGGTACAGCAAGAGCGGCTGAGGAATATTTCCAAGAACTATTCACAACATCAAACCCATCCACAATTGAACCAGTGGTGGAGAAGGTGGATAGGGTGGTCACACCATTGATGAACCAACATTTGCTCCAACCTTATACAGTAGAAAAGGTAAAGCAAGCACTATTTCAGATGCACCCTTCAAAGTCCCCGAGACCTGATGGTATGTCCCCCTTTTTTTTCCAAAAATTTTGTCATGTGGTAGGGGGTGATGTTACAAATGCAGTGTTGTCTTTTTTACATTCAGGTCATTTGTTGCGTAAAATGAATTATACCCATATTGTTCTAATCCCAAAAAGAATGAACCAATGTATAGGCTGATTTTCGCCCTATAGCTTGGAGAATGTAATTTCTAGGATTGTTTCAAAGGTTATGGCAAATAGGTTAAAATTTATTTTGCCTAATGTAATATCTGATAATCAAAGTGCCTTTGTGCCTGGAAGGCAAATCACTAATAATACATCTGTAGCTTTTGAGATTCTACACAGGATGTGAAATAAAATAACTGGAAAAAAGGGGCAGATTGCGGTGAAGCTAGACATTAGTAAAGCTTATGACCAGGTGGAGTGGAATTTTCTTCATCAAATGATGATTAGGTTGGGATTTGATGAAAGGTGGGTCGAACTGGCCATGGAAATAGTGAGAATAACCACGTACTCAATTTTGATTAATGGGGAGTCGAAGGATTTTGTCCAGCCATCAAGAGGTATAAAGCAAGGAGATCCACTCTCACTATACCTATTCCTATTGTGTGTAGACGGGTTATCAGGAATGATGAAGAAGGCATCAGAAACCAGGCAATTACATGGAGTGTTATCTTGTACAGGGGGGTTTGTGTATCTCATCTCCTCTTTGCAGATGATTGCTTGTTATTCTATGAAGCATCAGTGGAGGAGTGTCATCGACTCCTAGACATATTGGGTAGATATGAGGCTGCCTCAGGTCAGGTAATTAATAGACAGAAGGCATCTCTATTTTTTAGTAGAAATACTAAACCAGAGGTGAAAGATGCTATAAAGAATTTGTTGGGTGCAAGGATTATGAATGACTGTGAGAAATATCTTGGGCTACCAATGATGGGGGGGAAATCAAAGGTAGTTACTTTTAAAGAGCTGCAGGAACGAATAACCAAAAGGGTTATGGGGTGGAAGGAAAAATTCATCTCAAAAGCCGGGAGGGAGATTTTGATCAAGACAATTGCCCAAGCCATTCCTACCTACTCAATGAGTATTTTCAAGATTCCAAAGGTAGTGGGGGACTCAATAAACTTAACCTTGGCAAAATATTATTGGGGATAGACAAAGGATGAAAGGAAAATACACTGGATAAATTGGAAGAAGTTGTGTACACAAAAAGAAAAAGGAGGTATGGGGTTCCAAGATATACATGCTTTTAACTTAGCTATGCTAGCAAAGCAAGCATGGTGTTTGTTGCACCACACACACTCCCTATTTATTAGTGTTTATAAGGCAAGGTATTTTCCAAACTGCTCTTTTTTGGAGGCTGAATTAGGTCATAAACCATCTTTTGTTTGGAGGAGTCTCATTGTTGCTAGGGAAGTTGTTGTAAGAGGATCAAGGTGGAGAGTAGGTGATGGAAGCCGAATTCTGGTTTCATCTTCAAACTGTCTACCACACAGACCCGTCTTCAGTGCAGATGTGGACCACACGCTAAGGGTGGCTGACCTTATTAACAGGGATACTTGGCAGTGGGATGGAGGAAGATAGAGGACAATTTGCACCAAGGACTACACTGGATATCCTGGCAATCCCTCTTTGTCACAACCGAACCAGGACAGCCCTTGTGTGGAAGGAAAACAGCAGCACGAATTCACGGTGAAACAGCGTACAAGTGCTATGCGACTTCAACAACAAATGGATATCGAGCACATTCACAGCACAAAGATAGATGGTGGAAGATGATTTGGGCAATATTGTACCACCAAAGGTGAAATCTTTCATGTGGAGGGCGTGCTCAATATACTACCTACACGGTAAATCTTCGGCGAAGGAAGGTACAGGTGGATTAGAGATGTGAGCTGTGTTTTTTACAACCAGAAACAGCGCCCACTTGTTTGTGGGAATGTCCATTTGCTAAAAATGTATGGGCAATGGTGAGAGGAAGAGTGCAAAGAGCAGCAATGAGTTCAGGATTTTTTCCATCTGTTTCGGATGCTGGGAGGAAACTAACAAAAGAAGAAATGGAGAAATGGGCGACCTTGTCGTGGCAATTTGGAATGCAAGAAACAAGCTATACTTTGAGAAAATTCAGACCACCCCAAGGTAATCATGGAGGGAGCGCTAGCGATATAGTGAATTACCAAGGCTATCTGCTACTCAAGATGTGGTCTGATACACAAGGTTCGGCTTGACCATGCCAACCTCCGTTTGTATTATAGGAAAACAGGGAGCTTCTTTTGAGGTATGGCATATTGTGGGGAAGAAGTTTTTAGTTTGTGTGTTCCTTACTCCTTTTTGTATACATGATTTATTCTATCAATCAATAAATTCTATCGTTTTATCTCAAAAAAAAAAAAGGAATTGTTGGTGAGTGACATCAAACAATCCTATGTAAAAGAACGTATAAACAAATTAAAAACATATTAGAATGAACACAATTAAAAAGAAAAAGAAGAAAAGAAGAAGACAATCTATAATTTTGTGATAATCAAACAATAAATGGTTATACCATAAAAGATGAAGAGCGGGCACCTTGAGGCATAGAAGTTGACGTTGTAGGAGGATACCGGATAGATGGCAAAGAGTCCTAAGGATGTTTAACAAATAAAAGAGAATAATATTGATTATAAATCCAGTTGAAAAAAAATATATTAATAATAAAATCAAATACATCTTTTACCTATACAAAACTGATGGATGGATAGTTCTTCTAACATGGCCCGTTTCCTTGCAAATGCTGCATTTCTTTCTTTGTTGGTTGGTTTTCTTTTGTTTTAAAGATTTAGGTCTTCCCTTAGATAGAACATACGGAAGGTCTTGTAAAGCACCTGGAAGATTTGATAATACTTGGCTGTTTCGTATAGTATTATCAGAACTTACTAAATCATCAACATCATGCATGGCTAGAAGCTCCACATGAACCTTTCGTAGAGCTAGGTCAGATGTTCATATTTCTTCATTGACTATGACCCTACTTCTGCAACTTCCAAAAATGAAGCAATAAACTATTTCTCATCAAAGCGAAGAAATTCGTGGCTCCACTGTATGACATCACCAAATATGTCATGTATAATATTATTCTGGCCTTGATTGTCCATCTTTCTAAAATATAATATGGAGGAAGAAAGTCCACAAGAGATTTTTTCACAAAAACGTTAGGATGTGCCTACAAAGAATTCCAACAAATTCAAACTATGGCATGTACAAATAGTTTTTTTCTTAGAAATTTCAAATAACACTTCATAAATTGGACTTTTTTTCCCATGAGGTGCCACTTTATATATTTTCTTCACTCCTTCTTCACGATATTTGGATGCCTTGTATTTTTTACTACTACAAAACTTTTCTTGAAATTTTATAAACATCTTTCTTGTATAAACTTTTGCCGCCGCCTCTCCTTCCATCTTGTAACATGTTTTCAAATTGGCATTGAAGTTTTTGTCTTTACATCTTGCTGTTTCTCTTTTAGATAACACGCATTTAAGGGTTTCTCATATTGATGCCAAAGTCACTTATCATTGTACTTGAACAAACATAACCTTTAAAGAATTTATTCATGCTTTCACTCCTTTAAGTTGTAGACATCCCGCACAAAAGCTCCTACGTAAATAAGCTGGAATCCATTTTTCACGCCGCATATAATGATTTATCAGCCAATCGTTATCCCCCAACCCATACTTCTCTACAAGCTCACTCCATTCTAACTCAAACACTTCAATAGTGATTGTATCATGAATGCAATGGTGAAATTCTCCTTGAAAAAATGGATATTAATTATAGATATGAGCCAATTTTTCTGGAACTTTTTGTAAAATATACCACATACATAATCTATGAATTGTATTCGATAATATTTCTGCAATTGCCTTGCCCATAGCCTTGTCATCATTTGTGACAATTGTAGAAGGAGCACGTCCAAGCATTGCCTCAAGCCAGTTCTTCAACAACCATGTATAAGATTCTTCTGTTTCATTCACAAGCAGAGCACATCCAAACATGACAGATTGGAGATGGTGGTTAACCCCAGTAAAAGACAAAAGGCATCCTATAGCAATTTTTTAATAAGTAGCATCAAAAGTAATGACATCTCCAAAATGTTGGTATGCAATGCTTGACCTAGCATTTGCCCCAAAGCAATTTCCCATACGCCCTTGTTCATCAACTTGAATTGCATATACAAAACCTGGATTTTTTAATTGACACTCAGTAAAATGGCTATACATTCTTTGTGCATCTCCATCTTGAAGTAATTTTCTTCTTTTACTGCCCAAATAATTTTGAACATCAATTGCAACACAACCAACATTATAGTCACTACTAGATTCGTTACTCAACATTGACATTATCTTCCTCATAGGTACACTTGACTCATTTAGTGTATCTATAAATTTTTGGGCACGCGATATCACTCTATGTCCCGAAGCAAACTTGTACTCTTAGGAGTAAGAAGTTCATGATATGATTGTCCACAAACTTAGTTACAATTTTGTGCTTCCTATTTCTTTGAACTCATCATTGCTTTGCATCCCACTCTAGTTTTTGCAGTTTTGGACCTTTTCTTTATTTATTTTCATGACTTTTATGACGAAATCCTTCCCTCCAACAAACGTATTCCACTCCAACCAATGATTTATCTTCTTTGGATGACCGTTTATGATTTATTCGAATGCTAAAACCCTTTCGCCTTGCTATGCTTTATAATGCATGAGCATCTTCTGAGTCATCGAATACCATATCAAGACATGGTTCCAAAGGCCATGTAGATGCAAAAGATTGATTCAAATCATTTGTAGGCAAGTCTACATCATTTTGATCTTCTACAATTTCCGTTTCAATAGGCACAAGTCTTCTACCAAATCATCACAAAGATAGATTATTTCAGGTTCTTCAATGCTCACACTCATATTTTCAATTTGAGTAAATATTTATTTTCAATGTAACCTAGAAAAAATAAAGAGAAGAAAAATTCATAAGAACAATTGAAGAGACCTTCAAGATTTGTTCAATTACAAAATGCAAAACTAAAACATAATAACTTTCCCAATTTCGGGCAACCAGTTTTATTACAAAACCAAAATCTAATTGGAACTTTTAGGCTCAAATAAAATTATCAAAGCTGACTTGGTCCTTACAGGAGGCACTCTTATTCAATGTACATATCAAAACTGACTTAATCCCTTACAAACTGATTAATGCTACTGGACACTTACTTGTTTCTGATTCATTGTTACTTTACATGGTTGTAACTAATACTATTTCTTGGTACAAACTGATACTAATTGAATTACATCATTAAGCCTATTCAATTACACATTGGAATTCATATTGTTGAAGCTAGACACTTAAATGATGTTGATGCATTTGTTACTTCATCAGATCCTTTCTACGTTAAAGAGACCAATAACAAAAGAGAATAAAATAAGGATGGGTCCACATCGTGGCCAACTATCTTGAGTCCATGTTTTAAATACTTTTAATCTAAGCTCCATAAAAGACTCATGGGAGGATAAGCTGCTCAACTAGTTAGACAATTTGGTAAGAGGCATGCTCATTGTCATCTCAACAATTAAGAAATTTGGCTTCTTTACTAGCCTTTTTTTTGACTGATATTAAACCAGAAAATTATGGTAGGTTTAATCCTTAACCTATGTCTATCTTTGAATTTCCATATATGCCTCAACGCAGCCAAGAATGGAAGAACTCAAATAAGGAAGTTGGAAAACCAAAATAGCATGAACCAAAATATATATATATAATATATATATATATCTATATATATATTTATCATCCCGACTAGGATCAAATCCATATCTGTCTTTATTTCAAAAAGCAACATACCCAAAACTGCAAAGATATCAAAATATAGCAACGGCCAAATCATCTAAAATTGCAAAACCCAAAAAGTTTTGAGAATAAGAACAAATCACCTAGGTCTGCTCGAGGTAGTGCAGCGGTGGACGGAGGTCCGGCGAGATAGCGCAGTGACAACGAGGTTCGGTGAGTAGTGTGTGGCGGCAAACGTTGGTCTGGTGAGGAAGGGCTGGAGACGCATAGCTAAAAGTGATATAAGATTTTAGGGAAACATGAAATAGGTTTTGATTATTTGTTTGTTGAGATGTTATTAGGTGAAGTAGGATGTATTGATTTTACTATGAGTTTAAGTAAAAATCTGATGTGGTATGTACTTATTGGCAGGTGTAAACCAAAGGGTTTACACCCTTTCCTTATTAAATTTAATCTCATAATAATATTAGCCTCATCACACACGCTTCGTGCATGCAATGAGACGTTGATGTAAGACGAAATCAACTATTTAATTTTGGTGTTTTTATTAAAATTTCCTTATTTTAGGTTCAAGTTATTTATTTCCTTACTTTTAAGTGCTTTTAAAGCTTTTTAGGTAAATTTTGGTTCTTGCTATGGTTAGGTGTTAATTAAATAGGCATCTAAGTTTGTAAACATTTTTTAAAAAACAATTATTGATATTAATAAAAATTCATACTTTTGTCTATTGTTTTTCTAGTGGATTACAGAATCCTTTTTCCTTGTGGATTCAAGGAACCCTCGTGGATTTGAGGTTATTTTCAAAAAAAAATGTGTTTTATTTCTTAACGCTTTTGCATCCCGCATCAGACTTTTTTTTTTTATAGTTTAGTATCGTATTTCTATTCATCATCTCTTTTAGTGCACTAAAAATT